>NDGN011185733.1:0-14851 GCA_002564285.1 Tympanoctomys barrerae | reverse complement strand
TCATAACCCCATGCAATATGTTGCATCTTGAATGTTTCAGGATCAGAAACTTACAGCAAACACAACAGCCCTGGGCTACACCGTTGGAAGCCATAGAGAGGAGGAGAACAGTGTGTGGCTAGCACTTTTTTCCCCTCTTGGGAGACATTGCAATTCAATGAGGTCAGTGGCTGACAAAGTGCCTCTAGGGATTGTATTATTTCACTTGAGGAAATTGGATCCAGCTCCTTTTGTTCAGAACTGAGATAATACTTTTTCCTCTTTTCACTCAATACTAGTTGATTTCTGAGATTTAGACTCCTAAAGCTTGAGATAAAATAGAAGGTAAATTCAGCAACTATATAAACAATTCAGTATCAGAAATGTCTGTCAAACAGTACAGTTGCTCTTTCCAAGGGAACACGGAAGTGCAGATATTAGAAGTATTAAATACAATCAGATGAGAATGCTGTCAGCATTTGACTAATCATGAACGGGAACACTCTTGACAAAGATCCTGAGGCCAGGCCTTCCAGCTGATTTCTTTTTCTTTTTTAGTATTGGAAATTGAACTCAGGCCTTCGCACTTGCCATGCAGGAACTCATGCCACTGAACAATATTCCTGGCCCTTGTTCATATTTTTATAGCCTTGGTTGTACAGGTTAAATTGTATTTGTTCATCGGTTCCAGGATCTTACAAATGACTCTCTGAGTCCTTCATCCTTTTTCTAGATAGGTATCTAAGAAAAGTGATGATAATCAGCCTATAATTGAGTGAATTTAAGAACCCACAGTAATTATTTCAGTGGTGGAAGGATAAAAGTTAGCCTGAAACAAGCTAAAATGGCCCTAGATCATCCCTGGAAATTCAAGGATCTAAAGGGAACATATCAAGAGTAGAATGAGAGTGCTGGGGAGACTGCCTGACACAGGAGTGAACGTTGCATATGTGACACCAGACTTGTTGCAGTAGCTGAGTTTGTGAGATTGAGGAAGTCGCCGACATCCTTAAGTGAAAGCATCAGTGAGAAAGGATTTCCTCAAAAAATCCTACATATTTTTGTTGAAATTGGCAGTTGTTCTCCTGAGTGTTGCAAGATCTACTTGAAGACTCTGGTCTGATTCACAAGACCAGCTAAGTTGCTGCAGAGCCTTAGAGCTTAGGTAGTACAGGTGACAGTCAGGATGTGGTGCTACTGGCACATTGATAAGTTCCTAATACTCAAGGTGACTGCAAATTCATTGTAATCAGGATTTCCTCCCCTCATGCACCAAATCCATGGGGGGTCAAATTCCTGACATAAAATTGATACTGCTTCCACAGATCCTATGCACATCAACCCAAAGAATTTAAATAATCTTTAGAGTATTTAAGATACCTAATACAAGTTAGAAAGTATAAGTAGTTGATATATTTTCTTATTCCATGATTAATGACACAAAATCTACTGTGAGATATTCTTTTAAGATTTAAGGGGCTGGCAAGATAGCTAAATGGACTAAACACCTGCTTAGGCAAACGTGGGTGCCACAGCTCAATCCCTGGCAACACATGCTGCACTGGCCCCACCCCTGGCCCGTGCTCTCTGAGTTAGTCTGGGCATGGTGGCACGCTCCTGTAATTCCAGAGCTGGAGAGGCTGAAAACAAGAGGACCATTACAAGTTTGAGCTGTGTAGTGAAACCCTGCCCAAACAGAACAAAATAAAACAACAATCCTAAGATTGAATTTGTATGCTCAAAGTTTATATGACAAGGTTCCTATGCTGAATTTATGACCACCCAGCAACATGCAGGAGAAAAAAAGTCTGCCTTCCTCTTCTGATTTCTAGTGAGAATTAAGATTATGTGTTATTGACTAATCATTGTAAATTAGTTTTAGAGAGATGGTCTTTACATTTTTTACTTACATGACCCTTGATGCTCCATGTGAGGAATGTAAACTTGTATTACAAAGTTGTACTAATAAAAATAAGTACCTAAAAGCAATATACCTTCTTTTATGTATTACAAATGTTAATGGCACAAAATTAATAAAATCAAAAACTGTGATTAATAATTATATCATAAAATTTAAAATTTGCAATATAATTTGAATTGTATTGGGAATAATTCCTTTAAAAAGATGATCTGTCTTTTTGAAAACTGTAATTCCATCATATGCTAATATATGAATATAATTCACTTCCATAATTATAATCACTTTTATAAGTGTGTGTGTGTGTGTGTGTGTGTGTGTGTGTGTGTGCATTGAGATAGGGTCTCTCTAAATAGTTCAGGCTGGCCTTTAACTCAGCCTCCAGAGTGATGGGATTTGAAGCATGTGCTACCACACCTAGCTAGGGTCTTAAATATTGAGTAAACATAAGTAGAAATTAAACTTTAGTCATAACAATGCCATTTCAGTTTTTAATTCTTTAATCAAAAGTTATCCACTAGCCTATAAAAAATTATACTAAAGGAAAATAAAATACAAGTGAAACTCTCTGAACCTTGATTTATTCCCCTTTTATTGATTTAGGCAATTTCTGAAAGGAAAAAATTAAAAAGGCAAAAACACTGACCAAATTAGTATAAGTGCCACTTTTTCTTTTACAGCTAGTTATATCACCTTTGATAATATGTTTTAAAACATATTTGAAATACAAAATTGTTAGTTTAAATAATCAATAACTTATTTTGGGACAGATTTTTTATTATTTGTTTACATCATAAATTAAACTAATACATCTAGGTTTCATTTTAAAATCTTGAGTTATGCCATAGTTATCCCAGTGATATTTTCTATCATGTATAGATTTTATTTTTTAATTAAAATAAATGCTATGTATTTTTAGAAAGAGTATTATTAAAACACTGAAAAATAAGTAAACAAGTAAATAATGTAGTTTTATGGTTTGTGGCTAGATGTCCCCCAAAGCTTCATACAGTCATAGGCTGATTCATACTGCAGTGAGGGGATTAAGGGGTGCTGGGATTAAGAGTTAGTGATTTCTGGATCAGCCCATTGAGTGGATTGGAACCACCTTAATCCTGGTAGAATGCATAAAACATAAGGGACAGAAAGAGGCTTGTCTCTCTTGTTGAGTTCACTGTCTTCTGCCTCCATGAACTGTTGCCCCTCTGTCATGTGCCACTCTGCCTTGGAGTCAGTCAATTATGAACCTAGACCTCTACAAACTGTGAGCTAAATAAATCTTTCCTCCTTTAGCTTTGGGTGCCAGGAATTTTGTGTCAGCAATGACAAAACTGGGACACAATTTGGTTCTAGCAATGAGGCCATTGCTGTGATCATACCTGACCCTTGTTGTTCAGGTGCCTGTGGGAAAGCTTGTCTGAAGGGTTTAGAATGATTCTGAGATGTTGGCTGAAAACGAAGAGCTACAACTCCTTGGGCTTTACTTTATAGAAGATTCTGGTCAGAGGTCAGAAGATGAGAAAACAGATAGAATTCCTGCCAGTAAAGACCAGGAGATGTTTTGTGTTTGTTTGTCTGTTTATTTATTTGAAATAGAGTCTTGATATATTGTTCAGGCTGGGCAGGAGTCACTATGTAACCCATTCTGGCCTCCAACTCCTATTGATCCACCTGTCTCACTCTTCTCCATGGTGGGGAAACAGATGTGCACCACCACATCTGGCTACTCTGGTGGCCAATTTCTTATGGGAAGAATTACTACATCAACTATTGTATTTCAATCTTCTTTTACTTGGCAAAAAAAGTGCACCTTCATTTTTGCTCATACTTAGAGACTTTTCCTGAGGCTAAGATTAAGGATGGTGGGCTAATTAATGGGACAAAAGAAATTTCAAGGCAGTCAACTGTTGAAGTAGTGGAATGGCTACTGTTGGATAATTTTAGCCAGATTTATGTTAAAAATCAAGAGCAATGAGCCCAACAGAATTATTTAAAATGTTGTCAGTTTGGCTAGATGGGAAGTTCAAGTAAAGCTGTGGATTGCAAAGATAGAGTTTCAAAAGGTACCTTGGTTGCTGAAAATAAATAGGAGAATAGAGAAGACGGTCTGAGGGCATCAAAAGAAACAACAGAAGTCCACCATTTGTAGCCTCAACATTACAAAAATGAAAGAATTTGCTTTGAGGAGAAAGGCAAAGAGCACCGTGTTCTAGAATGGTGGCAGCATAGAGAATTTGTTCCTCAAAACTGCAGTCAGAATGCTCAACAATCCAGACACTTGACACCTACAGCCAAGCTGCTCCTGCTGGTAGCAGACCTTGGCATCATCCGCATAAAACTGGTTTCAGGTGTACACAGAATAGAAGATCTGGGAGGTTAGGAAGGCTTCCACCCAGATTTTAGAAGGCCTGGGAGGCCAGGAAGTGTGATGCATGTGGAGCCAAAGGTGCAGTGGAGACCCCAGAAGTTTGGGATACCTGGGAATATGGGCTATCTGATAAAAAAGACAAGGAGAGTACCAAGCAGGGCCAAGATAGAAGCCACAGATGGGTCAGGGGATATAGCTCAGTAGAATAAGCACCTGCTTGGCAAGTGCAAGGCCCTGAGTTCAATCCCTGGTATAAAAGAAGAAGGAGAAGGAGGAGGAGGTCGAGGAGGTGGAGGAGGAGGTGGAGGAGGAGAAGGAAGAGGAGGAGGTGGAGGAGGAGAAGGAGTTACACATGTCCTCTGGAGTTTACATCTTGCCACAGACCGCCTCACAGGCTACACATCAAACTATAGGACTCAGTCTTCGCCCTGCTGAAATTTGGATTTGCTTTGGTCCTATTCCTTTGCATCTCCCTGTTTCTAACTTTGGAAATGCCTATCTTGTGCCATTGAATGTTGGGCATGTTTAACTTTCCATTCATTTGTATAGGAGCTCACTGCTAAAAATTTGCCTGGAGTTTTAGGGGAGACTTTTACTTCAAATTTTCAGTGATGCTGAAACTGTGAGGACTTTGGCAGCTTTTAGAGGTGGACTAAATAAATTTTGCATAAATGAATATGTATGAGTCTGTGGGGGGCCAGGGGCAGAAAGTGATGGCTTGTATCTGTCTACCCAAAGACTCATTCAGTCAAAATGTTTTTTTCAGAAGTGGCTGAATCTAGAGTGTGTGATTGATTCACAATGCAATGCTGTGATTACAGTGGCTGGGATTAAGGGTGGGTGATTGCTGGATCAGCCCCCTATTTGGACTGACTCCACCCTAATTCTGGCAGACTGGAAACAATATAAGGGACAGAAGGAGGCTTGACTCTCTTATTTTATTCACTGTCTTCTGCCTCCATGACCTCTTGCCCCTCTGCTATGTACAATCCTGCATTGGAGCCAGCTGACCATAGACTGAAACTTCCAGAAACTATGCACTAAATAAACCTTTCCCTCTTTAACTTTGAGTGTTGAATATTTTGACATAACAAGGAGAATAGTAACTAAGGCAATCAAAGTAGCCATTGTTTCCAGGCTCAGGCAGGGAGCTTCAACCTGCAGGAATAGGCAGCTGGGGACAAATGGAGGACATTTGATCACTTCCTAGGTGTTAAGGATAATAGAGAAAAGTGAAATACGAATTCAGGAATGGGGAGTGTACCCTCATTAAGTTGCTTCCTGCTGAGCAAGGGTGAAGTTGTGGGGTCAGTAGAGGTCACTGATGAGACATTGGCTGGTGGGCATCACAAAACTGGACAAGACATCTGTGCCTGGACTGTGGTGGACTGGGGCTGAGAGACAATAGGCAAATGTGATTAGGTAGGATACTGAGAAACAAAGGGCCCAAGAAAGGGTATGAACCTGGAGTGCCAGGAACTGGTCATTCAGCCAGGCAGGGTCTGGGAGGTGGCTGATTTTTCAGGGTGACTTGATCACTTGCATTTTGATAACATCTTGTACATGTCTGGGCTTGGTGAAGAAACAGCAAGTCTTCTGGAGAAAGGCACAGGGAACACCTTTGCTGTGGTGAGCGAGTTTAGGTCTCAACAACTTGAGAGCACAGTAGCAGCTAGCAGGTTAGTGAGTTTAATTCAGAAAAGGTAGAGGATTGATAAGGGGAGGGAAGTCAGGCAAAGTAATGGCAGCATATTCAAGAGGAAGGGTGGTTGGCTTGAGTTCTGAGCAATAGCAGGTAACTTCGTCTTTGTGTACCGCAGCACTGAATTTTGTTTGTTCTAGGTCAGGAACTTAGGACTGGGGCTGCACCTGGCAAGGCCCTTTGTTTTTGGAGGCATCTTTTAGGAGGTTAATTTGGCTCTGAAGGCTGGAGATTTTGAGGGATATTGGTTTGAAGGAGATCTGAGAAAATAGAGAATGGAGACTTTCAGCATTGGTTGGCCTGGTGTCAAATACAGTGGCCATTTTAATTTCTGTAGGGAGTGGGAAGGATTTAGTACAGAATTTAGTAAACAACCTGAGAAAACTGTTGTTTGTTATGCTGGTTGGATTAATAAAAAGTGGAGGCAGAAGGTGAATAAAATGATTTGGGTTGGGATGAGGCACATGAAGATGTCCTGAAGGAAATTAGTGATTATTCTGGAGAGGGAAGTTGAGGTAGTAAGAAAGGCGATATAAGGGAAAGGGTAAAGCCAGAGAGTCTAAGGAACAGAAATGTCCTCAGGATGACAGTCACTTTCTGAGAGAAGCCTTTGTGAGGAGGCATTGAAGAGTCTGACATTTTTGGGTTTTAAGGTAGTAAATAAAATGGGCATGGTGAGAAGGGCAGCAAGAATAGGGGTGAGAGGGGGTGGAATAATGAGGGTGAACCCTTGGAAGAGTTCGTGCTGCTCTAAGGAGGCCTCAAATGGCCTGCAGTGCATTTTTAATGGCTCAGATCTGGGAACAGGGAAGGAGTAGAGAGAGGTAATCAGGAGCCTGTTTTGGAGTTTGGGTCAAGCTTGGAGGAAACAGGGAAGAATATTTGATTTAGGGCTGTGAGTTTTGTCTGTTATTAGGTGGTTTGGGTAATTGACTGGGTGTCCATTATGTGTTCAGAGTCAGAGTACCTGGTACCCACTAGCAGTTTGAAAAAGCTTTTTTTTTTCCAATGAAACATGCTTTTGTTGTTGTTTTTCATTTTGTTAGTTTGTTTGCTTGTTTGTTTGAACCAGGTTTTACTGTCTGAAGGATAGGATTCTTATGAAGAGTGATTATGATCATGGAGAATTGTTTGAAGACAGTCATGAACTTTATGTTGAGCTGGAGAGGGCACAAGAGGACAGGTTTATATGAGGCCAGACAAAAGGCCTGGTTATGAGGATGACATTGGGAACCAAGAGATGTACAAAGCCAGCTAGGCCAGCGAATACCTCTGAGATGGTTTTACGGACAGGGGCTGCAAATTAAGACATCGTTGAGAAGTTTATCTGAATCTGGTTGCAGTGGACAGCCTGTTTGCATAAGTGGCCAAGAGGGAGGAGTGTCCGGTGAGCTGGGTGGCAGTGCAAAGGCAGGCTTAATATAAAGAAGTGGGGGAAGGTCTTGGGGATGGCGCTGGAGTGAAGTGTGGGAGGAAGGAGGAATGATGGAAAACACAACTGTATAGAGAGAAGGAGGACTTTAGAAGATGACAATTGCCAGGAGCTTGATGAGCTCTCACTCCAGGATGAGAACAGAGTACTGGGGAAAGTACCAGGAGTAACAGGAGGGGAATTTAACTGTGTGGAGGGGTGAAAAGGCTGGCTGTCAATTCCCGTTGTCAGTATTAAAGATTTTACTGTAAGTCCTGAGAAAGTTGACATAGAGGAATATTAGGTCCCCATGGGAGGAGAAATGAAATAGATTTACCCTAAACCAGTAGAGTTCATCTGGGCTCATGTATAGTGGTAGGTTAGTGGTGTAAGCTGCAAGCCTCAGAGGTCTTTGGCTAAAAGAACAGGTTCCATTAGGTCAGCAGGGTGGGGAGTGGGAGTGGATGGCCACACTCCTGTTCCTATGTTAGAATAGGGACTGTCCATCTTCTAGTGGTCCTTTACGTACACAAGGTACAGGGTTTTGTGGGTTGTTTGTAAGCAATGAATGCATAATGGATGAAGAGAAAGGAGGAGCATCTATAAGTGAAGAACAGACCATACTGGGTATGACACTCAAAGATGTCAGGTGGTTTTAGGAAACTATAAATTTTAGACATATGGTTAAATATAACTTAAGAATGCTGACCTTTCTGGGAAAGAACAATAGATTATGAGGCTAGAAAACCATTCAGAGCAGTGGTTTAAACACAGATTACTTGTTAATCTCAGTACCTTCTGGATTGCTTTTAAAACTATCAGTGCCTGGGACTCACTGGTTTCATGACCAGTTAAGTTACACTCATTACACTTTGGACCTAAGAAACTGAATATTGGAAATGTTCCCAAGGGTCTTGTTTATAAAATTTTTGTTTGTTTTAATATTTATTTATTTATTCATTTGTTACAGTATCTTGCTACACAGCTCAGACCCCTAGTGATCCTTTTGTGTCAGCCTCCCAAGTGCTGGGATTACAGGTGTGTACTAAAACACCTACTTTCTGGGCTGGCACACCATACAGTACTAGGGATCAAACTTAGGATCTTGCACTTGCCAGGCAGTTTCTTAGACTGCCAAGCTAGCTCCCCAACCCTCCCAACGGATTATAACAGGCAGCACAGTTGGGAAGACACTAGTTTATACAATTTTGATCAAAGAAAATCACAAAGTTGAATAAGATTTGAAATGCTAAAAAGGAGAAATTTGGTAATTCAGATTCTTGCAAAGTGAATCTTACCATAATAGGCACTATGCTAGACCGAGTAACTCTGGCTCTACTTTCTTAAAATTTGATAGGAAAATTAAGAAACAAATTTCAACCTAATGCATCATGACGGCAGGAATAGAGAAGGGGAAGGGTCATGGTTTCATTAAAACAGACAAATATAGGCGGGCCTCTATGTCACTGTTTACATTACAGTACTTCTATCTTATGTAATCGAATATAGTTATGATGACATTCTATACAACAATTTTTAAAAAATATTTTAAGGCACTGGGTAATATTTTATATAAATGTGTATATGTATGCATATCTGTATAACACACATATAGTGTTTTCAAATTACTAATCAAAACTATTGATTTATTGCTTATGTCATTTTAAACTGTATTTGTTGAACTTTTCTTTCTTTTTAGAAAGAATAATGAGGATATAATATGTTTATTCTTTAAATATCTGTGCCTTAAATAATTAACATTTTTCTGAAACTAGATTTGAGTGTTATCAGTCACATGTTAATGAACCACTAAGTGAATTATATACTGGGCATATATTAAAATAAATATATCATGAAAAAGAATGTACTCAGTATTGCTAAAAGGTATAAAATTCTCTCAACTATACTTTTCCAAAGCGAAATGCCTAGGAAACATTATGTGTATGCGAATATCCAATACACCTATTAGACATTTATAAAGTACACATTTTCATTGATTTGTATGACTCCAATTTTTACTGTCTGCTTTCTAAGAATAAATATGCAAGTGAACTTTCTGAGAAAAACATTCTAAGGCAAACTATCACTGCTATTTAAAGAATATATTTGATCATTATTAATCATTTTTCTGTAGTTAGGACAGGGTCTACAGGATCCTTAGGGTCTCACTATGCAAATCATACTCATAGTGGTACTCCTGTTCTCAGCCTCCTAAGTGCTGGGATTACAGGCATGGGCCACCATACCCATTCTCAGCAGGCCCTGGGGGCAGGCCAGGGAATCAATCCCTGACCTCTGCATTCTTCCTAAGCAAGTACTTTAATCTGATAAGCTATCAGGTCAGCCCACTTTTTTATTAATAAATTTAAAGTTGATGTAATATAGAAGAATGATACAAAAATTTGGAGGAGTTGCAAATAGTAAAAGCATAAGCTGCCATTAGTACAGGAATAGCATAGCTTGAATTTTTGCTTAAGCTATAGTATTCTCTTAGTATTCATTTTAGAAACTCATTTTATTTACTTAGGTGTCATATCAAAAAAGTATATCAACTATAAGTATTGATTTAATGAATCAACACTTGATTGATTATATTAAATACATAAAATTCTGTAAACACTATGACAATAAATTTATATATATCCTTAATCTATATATTTACTTAATCCCTACCACAGTAGATCTATATATTTACTTAAGCCCAATAGACATTTGGTAGAATAAATTGGTATATTTTTCTTTGTGTTTGTTTCTTTCTCTTAACATAATCTTTTTTTAAATTTATTTCTACTGTTAAGTCCTTCCTATTGCTAAGTTGTTTCTCTTTTTGTTAATTTTTATTTAGTTTTTAAATTTTCCAAATTTATATTCTAAAATTTCTATTTATTTTTGTATTACATAAATGAGAACATCAAAAATTTTAAATAAAATAAAAGTGAGTGCATACGACTTAGAGAAAATCTTTTAGTTTTCCTCAAATAAGCATGATGTAAGTCATCTATTTTTGGAATTTCTGGCTGAGGAAGTTCTCTTATCATTAATTTGTGAAGAATTTATTTTTAAAATATACATGTTTGTTGATTTTTAAATATACATTAGATATATATGTATTATGTTTTTTCATGTGTATATTTGGTACAGGGTCTCACTATGCAGATCAGATTCGTGGTGCTCCTTCTGTTTTCATCCTTCCCAGCACTACGATTACAGGCATATGTCACCATGCCCTGACTCTGTTTGCCAGCTCGGCACACCATGGGGTAGAGCCAGCGCCAGGCCGGGAATCAAACCTGGACCCTTGTGCTTGCCAAAGCAGGCACTTAGTGTGCTGAGCTATCTTGCCAGCCCTTGAACATGTATATTATTGTAACAAAATGCTTTACTGAGTCTGACATTGTTGGAGAAAAATCTTGATGAATTATGAGACCCAATGTTTCTGCTTTCATGTTTTCCATTTTATACAATCATTATTAAATATTAAATCATATATTTATACTTTCAATAACTTATATGAGTTAAATTAATATTGGTCATATATGAATTTTAACAATGTGCATATAAATATATAAATGTCTGAATACTTCTAGAGTTATGCTAATGATTATTATTAAACAGATACCAGCACAAGGCTGTATGTGAATAGCAAAAAATCATTTGAATAGAAACAGTGGAAGTGTTGCTCATTTTTGCAGTGAAAGAAGTGGAAGAAATGATGGCATTAATTCCCAGATTCTATAAAGAAAATCATTTCTCTTCTAGTCCTTTCATTCCAGCAGGGGATTTGCTGTTTTGAAGGCTCTGTGGGGAAGGCTCTCTTTCTCTGTGGAGCTGCCTGTGGGTTCTGCAATTGGAAGCTTTTCAATCAGCAAACTGGGTAGTTGCTGCTGTTCCTTCATACTCGAGTATGTGATATGAGCTCACAATGAGTAAAACGTTTCTGCAGAAAAGAAAAAGAGGAAAGAGCCTGTGCCACTGCTCCTCCCTTTTGCTCTTTGTTCTTTGCCACCACCATGAACTATTGCCCCCTGACATGTGCCACTTGCCTTGGAGCCAGCTGACTATGTACTGAAACCTCACCAAATCGTGATCTAAATAAGTCTTTCCTTAAAAAAAGAAAATACTTATGAAATAGTTTGCTTTTTTTTTTTTAATGTGTTCTACCACATGCGGTGCTGGCCTTGTCCTTGGATGCACTGGGGCGGTGACCGAGTCTCAGTGTGGTGGCGCACACCTGTAATCCCAGCACTGGAAAGGCTGAAAACAGGAGGATCAGTGTGAGTCAGCACTGTATAATGAGACCCTGCCCTGCACAAAAAATAAAAAATTAAATTAAATATTTTCTAAAAGGGAATTGTGGTGATTTTATTGGTTGCATATAGATGCCCTTTGGAGAGGGAACATGTTAGAAAGGAAGAATGTTGTAGCCTCCAATGGTGAAGACACGGCATTCTCCATGGGAATGTACTGACCCATAAGCCAGAACTCTCAGGATTATTTCTTGGAGCATTTTATGATGACAGTAAAGAATATCAAACCAAAATCCCATCAAAATTATTGGTGTCTCTTACACTTACAAGACTATAATTTTATGAGATTGCTCATGAAATCATATCTTTTAAAAGTATTTTTTACTGAGGATGGTTTTTGGTTATCTTTATTCAACAAAACAAAACAACTCTTTCTTGTGAAACTGATATTTTCCCAACCATTTATGTCTCTTTGGAATTTCTGCTTAAAGAAGTGAGTATAAAAATCAAGATAAAAGAAAAGCTATATCCTAGAACCAGAGTGTCTATGTTAGAATATTAATACAGCTAATAACTTTATTAGTGGCCCTGTGACTGCCTTGTCTTTAAACTAAGATAATAATATCAACACACCACTGGATTAGTTATAAAAATCAATGTAAAGAGCTGAGAGTTTGATGTAGAATAAAAAACTAACACGTATCAGCTAAGGGCACTCATCTCAATCTCCTGTGGTTTTGATTGTTCGAGACATTTTGGCAAAGCTGGTCTTGCCTACGAGAGATGTGGGAAGGAAGATTTAAAGTCAAAAAGTAACACAGGAAATTATAAATTATTAATATCATAGCTTGATAAAATATATCCAAAAGCTTACATAATAAATTATGAGTGAATTTCAAAATGAAAACATGCTGGAAATAAAGATATCTCTCCATCTTAGGTGATATTTCTGCTCTAGAATTATTTAATGTCGACTTAGACAAATTGCTGTAAATCTCTACCATGGGCACATCAAATATCTCATTTTTGGTTAAAAGTTAAATTATTTTCCTAAATAATTTTCCTAAATAAGATTGATTGTAAGTAAGAAATGCCTAGTAGGCTTTGTCAAGTGGTGTACCTATAACCCTGTTACTCTCTAATACTCATCAAATGGAACATCATTACTCATTATAAAGAAGTTTCCTGTTCAAAGTTTATAAATGTCTGTCAGAGCACAAAATATTATTTTAATGGATGTGTCTTGGTACAAAGGCAATGTATTTGTGCTGAAATTCAAATATGTTCACACCCAGTTTTAAGGTGGTGTACTAACACCTTGGGTGAGGAAACTTTTAGCTTCACCTCCAATTTGCTCAAATAATTGATGGTTCTCTAGTGACCTATGGGAATACTGTATGACAAAACACACACGTATGAGAAAAACAACTATAAGTGACAGGGATAATGAGATCTGTCTCAATTATATTAAAATCTATTATATTCCAAAAGAGAACACTTGGGGTGCTATATTAGTATTAATTTTTAAAAAGACATAAATTTTACATGCTAATGACAGTCACAATACTGCAAAATCATGTAATAAACAGATGCTTCTTTTTCTCTTGCCCCCTACAAGAATTTTAATTTTGTTAAAATATGCAATTGTCCATTTAGAGATATGCTGCTTAATTGTGACTTTAGAATATTAGATTCATCGGATGAAAAATACCAATGAACTAATTTTTGTCTTTTTCAAGTATTTGGGAGGTAAGCTTTGCTATTTTGATAAACATATCTCAAAATAGCATAAAATGTTAGAGTGCAACTTTTATGAATCCATTTTTGGACAGGAAAATACAGTAGATTGTTACTGTTTCAGTATTGGGCATTTAACTTGGAAGACATTAGGTAGCCTGCGATGCTGTGATTAGACTCTTGTCCATGATTGCATGTCTGAGCAAATACTTTCTGCTTCTGGAAATTTCCAGTTGACAGAACATGATATTACAACAGAATTTTAGAAATTGGAGGACAAGAAGTGAGGCAATAATCACTCAGTGAAAAAGAAATTGAAAGTTCATTTCTAGACACACTGCTCTTTAATATTTTTAAGTGGGAAAATTCTGTGATATCAAGTCAAATTTTTACATAATCTGCAGATCATCTGAATGAAAAAAAATACAGTAACATTCATGTAAAATGTTCTAAAATGGTCATTTCTGTAGGAAATGCCTCTGTAGGGACTTGGCTGTGGCTGAGAAGGTGCAGAGTTGGGTGGACCATCTTCCCAGCTTTACATCCCATTGCTGCCCTTGCACACACCCTGCTTGAACCCCCACCCTGACAGCTTACTTCCCCAAGTCCCCAAAAGGTCCGTGCTAACTCCACCACCTTTCTTGTCCTGAACTTCTATCTACCAGGTAAAATGAACTTCAGTCCTACGTGAGCTCTGCCTTTTGTAGTTCTCTGACCGCCCCAAGCCATCACCTTCGCATCAGCTCCCAAGGTGCGGTCTCTGGGAAGCACTTCCATGGGCCGACTCCTTGTCTTGCAGGAAGGAAATCATTTCCTGTGTTCCTCCTTTCTAATTTCACATTTGCCACTCTGTACTGCAGGTGTCTGTTGTGTCATCTATTTCTCTGAAGTCAATGAGGAGGATTATGGCTTATATCTTTATATCCCTTTTATCACCCATAAATGTGAAAATGATGCAGAACTTCCATCTCCTCCTCTCAATTTGAAAATTTCATTTACTTTCATGACTTCAGTGCCCATTTGTTTACCAAAACTGTAATTTAAATCTTACAGCCACAATTCTCTCCTGAAATGTAGACCCAAGTAAGTACATGCTGAAAATCTTCACTGACTCTTGAACACCTATTTAAAAAGGGAACTTATCTTTCTTTTGGAAACCCACATCAACTCTTCAGTGTCACTGTGTCTGTAATTATCACAACACACTGGGCAGAACGCCAAGCTGATTAAATGCTTAGACATCAAGGGAGACAAGCATGCGACTTCTATTATTTATGCCAACTGTACAATCTTGGGAAGTCGTTACTCCTCACTTTTATTATCTGCAAAATGGTGATAATACTCTCACCTCAAATGTTTGCTTTAAATATTAAATAAGATAAAAACATAAACCCTTGGAATACTGTATAATAAACAGTATATAGATGATGAATCTTAAGCATTGTTTCAGATTATCTAGTTACTCAAATTTGAATTCAAAATTGTCTCT
>NDGN011185724.1:0-12512 GCA_002564285.1 Tympanoctomys barrerae | reverse complement strand
ATAATATGTAACACCTAAAGTTACAATAGCACTAGTTAAGGAAAGCATTTAACCTAAAATTTAGGACCATAAACAATGAATTTGAATACTCAACTGGATGAAGCAAAACAATCAACTTCCTTCTCAAACACAGACAAGAGGCTGGCAAGATAGCTCAGTGGCCTAAAGTGCCTGCTTAGGCAACCTTAGGCAAACATAGAGATAGCTGTTCCATCCCATAACCACAGGGTGGGGTTAAGCTGGAAAAACAAACAAACAAAAAATCTGAAACACAAGCAAAAGAAGACAAACTTAAAATCAGTCTTTTTATCAAATCTTTTCACATGAATCTGTGAGTAATTGAAAGATAATAAAAGTATTATTTCATATTTACTTCAACACGTCCTTTCTCCCAATACTGCAATCCTTCTGATCAAAAAAACAAAAGTTGCTCATGCAGCTAAACAAACATTCAAGTTGACATGGAGTTCAGCCTGATAATATCAGAGTAAAGCTCTCCTGCTGTTACATTGTGAAGGGCTTCACTTTGTCCCTTGGCCATCTATAGTAAGACACTTGCACATTTATAATGTATCAGTAAAATTAATTAATAAAAAATGAAACCAGAGAATGAAAACACTCTACCAATAGTAAATTTATAGCTAGCTATCCATGTATCAGGGAATGAGTCCAGTCTATAAAACATCAAATAAAACTTCTGATTGAGTCTCTGTGAAAAAGTTTGTTATTTAAATTTTTAAGTATAAATGTTCCAAGAGCAGCATCAGGTTTAGAAAAGACATTCACATCATTGAAGATAAAAAGAAAAGTGAAATTACTGGGAAAAGTTAAAAAAATATGCAAATTTCATTAAATAAAGATAGCCTGTAGAAACAATAATCAAAGTAGAACAAGAGTTATCTGACACTATTACTGTAGTATCCTTTTTATAATGTCCAGAACTAATAACAGTTATTGAGAAATTCTTTTCAAGTCTAGAATTTGAAAAATAAGCAAAATATAAGAGGAAAATAAATTTCATAGAGGCACTTACCTAATGGATTTTCAAAGGAAAACAAAACAAACTGATAACGCAAGAGAGAGAAGTTATTTATTAAACACTAACTTTAAAAAATCTGCTTTTAGAAAGCAATCTTGAAATTTCAACCATTTACTGAAGAAGGTTATTTAACAAATATAATGCTAATACAGAATGCCAGAGTTAAAATACACAATTCTAAATGTTGTTAAATTTGGAAATGAGTTTAACCAAATTAAGAAGGGACTATGCTTCAAAAGAATCAGAATCAGATTGGCGTCAGTCTTTTTATAAATAAATGTTTCATCTATAATTTTAAATCATAAATTATGGCTGAAATGTGAGCTGATAGTTACATTTCTATCTATCTATCTATCATCTATCTATACACATAAAAATAGCATTATTTGATTTTGAGATGATTCTCAACATTTATTATGGGATTGGTAAATATTTTGCTGTAAAAGAATAAAACAAAGTGTAATCTTTTTCTTTGTGCAGAAATTACAGCACACCTTTTCAGAGCATGAGCATAAGTTATTGGCTTGAACTCTTGAAGCTCAAAATATATATAAACAGGCAAACTGAAAGGCAGAGTGATAGTTAAGGTTCTTGCAAGTCTGTTCTGTTAGTTGCTTCTCTAAAGACCAAACACTTAGGTGACAACAGGTTTTTTCTCTAAATAAACTTCAAGATATTCTCCAAAACCTCACCTGCTCACACTGAACCTTCTCCATACAGAAGACCTCTTTGTGGTCTGCAATACACACAGTTTTGATCGAGCCATCTCATTTGAAAATCCCTAGAACAAAAGTATGGGTCAAACCTCATTAAATCTTTATGCTCACAGAGACCCTGTGCTGCTCTCACAGAACAACTGGACTCTAACAATTGAATTATAAGTGAAGCTGGAGCACACTCATTATGTCACGTCCCTCACCTATTGTGTATTATCAGTAACATTTGTTTTACTTATTATTTTACTCTTCAAACATTGTAAATATGAACATCTTCACATGGTGATTTACCATATGATCTGTGAAGTCATACATTCATTAACTCTTTTCAAAACATACAAAGCACACGCATCCATAAACACATGTAGATATATAGGCACAGACACATGAGCATGTAAAGATTCTTGCTCTCCCTTTCTGAGGAATTATAGAAACGTGTAAATGGAGAAAGCAGTTGTGAAAAAATGTAAATATGACATCCAGAAAGCAACAGTCTAATCCTGAAGAGCAATGTAAAAATATGAAATGTCATGTACAATTAAATGTTTTAAAAGGCCTCCATGCCCACTAACCTACACTGCAGAAGGAAGTAAGAAAAGTGCAAAAGAAAGAACGTAGTGGAGAAATACGGATTTAAGGCCTCAAAGAGTCAGACTGACTATGTGATAAACTTGAGGTAATAAAGACAGAAAAAGTTTTAAATACTATGAAGCAAAAATTTACTTAAAATGACAAAGCAGAAATAAGAGTAAATCTGGATGAAAGAAATATGATTAAATTTAAGAAATCAGGGTCAATGAACTAGCTCAGTAGAATAAGTGCTTGCCTGGCAAGCATAAGGTCCTGATTTCAATGCCTGGTACCAGAAAAAAAATTAATAAGTCAAAATTTGTTATTGTTCTGCATAAACATCATAATATCAAAATACATATTTCCTATAAAATGGAAATTCTTCTGATTAAATACAAGATAAGGACAATGGGGCTTTAGAAATATTTAAATAGTAATAATAACATAATTATTTTCATCTCTATCACTCCATATTTGAAAAAATGAAATTTAATTATGACCACAATGCAAGTATTTAGTGACATGGTAATAAATGTTTAAAGACAAAATGATTTATATCTATGAAAGCATGTTTATTCAATGATTAAACTAGCATAGATTATGGATATATATATATATATGCAACCACACAGATAAATTTAAATAAATGAATTTCACACTGTTTCTTCTTGATCTTCTACTCATTTGCTATCTTCATCCTAATAAGAAAACTCCAAAAGAATATTTACAATCAAAGTTGCACAATGTGTTTTTTGTGTATTTTGTTGAATTATGGAGATATCTTAGTTACTGTTATGGTTTGTGTATAGGCGTCCCACCAAAGCCTTATGCAGTTATGGGGCGACCTGGGGTCTGGAGTTTGTGATTGGATGCTGGGATTGAAGGTGTGACTGCCACACCCCAGCCCTGGGTGGATAATTTACATTACAATATAAGGAGGGGAAAGAAGCTAGCTGGCAGCCAGGGCTGCTGCCATTCCATTGCTCTCTTTGTTCTTTGCCTCCTCCATGAATGGCTGCTCTAGGTTGCTATGTGCTACTCTTACTTGGAGCCAGCTGAGTATGGATTGAAATCTCCACTAACTGTGAGCTACATAAACCTTTCTTTCTTTCATTTTGGGTGTCTGGTATTTGTCCCAGCAACAAGAGAAGAGTAACTGAGACAGTTACTGATTTAGCTAGTTGTCTCATTGGGAAGACACAATGCCTGACACCCTAAGTAACAGGAGGAAAGCATTAGTGTAGCTCCCAGGCTATAGTGGTTTCAATCCACAATTGGCTGGCTCCAAGGCAGGGTGGTTTGGCAGAAAGTCATCATAGAGAAGAAATAGCTCATGGTGAGAAGGCAGCAAAGTAGCAAAGCAGCAGCAAGAGACCAGCAATGATACTTTTCCATCCCTTATAGTCTATCAAAGCTACATACCCTCAGGTGAATAACACACATAAGCAAGTCCTTCAGTGTTGACCCAGAGCTCTGCCAAATCAACCAGTTGAAATTTTATAATCATACTTTGTTGCTATCCTCACCACAGACTCAATCTCAACCTCACACACTCTAGATCCAGCTACCTCTGAAAAGCCTTTCATTGACCACATGAGGCTTTGGAGGTGGGTAATCTAGACACAAGTCATAACAGTGTACACTCCATTATGATAAGTTATTTTTTAGTTTTTAAATAATTTACGTGTTTTTCTGTCTTTATGCATAGCTGTTCCATTTTCCCTATACTAAGATGCTACTTATGTACAATGTGGCCATATAATTAATACTTAATAATTCATTGAATATGACTTGACTTTGGATTAATGCCTCATTGTGGCTGCTGTTATGTTTAATTTTACCTTGTAGTTCTCAAATGAAGTAATCAATCATTCTGAAATAATTTATGCAATATTTTTTAATCCTTGGTACATGAAAAATGATTTATCTTGACAGTGCATCATTAGGAACAAACATGTGTCCTGACACATATTTACAAAACATATAGTCTGTGAGTAGTTTCACTAGATAATAATATTCCTACCTGTGTGCATTCCATAAGAACAAAACCCACAAAATTTAAATTTCCTTACAGAAGTTTTATTTTAACAAGAAGTACACTATCCTAATGTGTGGTTTCTGGCTTCCTTATACTATCTACAAGTGCCATTTCAGTTTCTTTAGTAGCAGATCATTTGCTACATTAATCAGTTACTACATTCACCTTTCAATTACTATATCAAACTTGATCCAATGATATTTAGAAAAATGTCAATATTCATAAATATAATGTTATTAAAAATTTTGATTTACTAATAAATATATCAGAATATATTTATGTTACCTACATATATACTATATCATATCAATTGATATAATATATCAACATTGTGTGAGAATTACTGGGAATTGTATAAAGATTGCTTATAGACTACTACTACCTAAAAAATTAACAGAAATGAATGAGTACCTACATCCCTAGAGATATCACCTCAAAAAATATGGAAATTTTAATCATGGTCTGCAAATACTATCAGTTTTTCATACTATCATTATAAAACTAAACCCAGAACTATTTCAATGTTTTCATCTATTTAGAGATTTACTAAGTTTGTTTTGTGGAAGATTTCTTATTCATTCATAACTGAGTATAGTATAATAAGTGTACAATTCTTGTATGTATATAATGTGTATTATATATATATATACATTAGTTCATATATATTTCAATATTAACTCAAAATAATTACTTTGAGGAAAAAATATGTTTCCAGTGATGAGAACAACTCATCCTTTCTGTGGTGCTAGCCATGAAACTGAGGGTCTCACAAGTGCTAGGCAGCTGCTTTACCACTGAGGTATGATCCTACTCAACAAATTTGACTTTCTAAAGAGACAACCACAGTCTTTTTGAGAAAACATATTTGGATGAAAATATGAAGTCAGAGACCATTTTAAGAACTAAATGAAAAAAAAAGAACTAAATGAATGATGTCAACAAAACTGTTGAAATTACCTTCTTATTATAAATAAATTTCAATACTTGAGCCAAGATATTCGTCAAAGAAAATTATCAATATTTGAGTTAAAATGATAAAAACCATAAAATATCTTGTACCCAGAGAACAGCCAATAAATGTTCATGTATTATACAGGATTTTAAATGATGCAAACTATTTAAAGGTTACTTATTTTATACCTTATTAGGATTTTTTTTTTAATTTGGCGAGCACTAGAAAAGGTGGTGAGTTTTAACATTAAGTTATGAATAAGTAATTTTCATGGTAAAAAAAACTGCCTTTAAACAATGAACATTAGAACATTATTTAATTTCAATTGAATAAATATTAAAATAATAACCAATGATTCCAATACCAACAAAAAGCCATATTAGAACTGTTTTTATCCCCTAATGTCTTCTCATTGGCCACAGAGCAATGCAATTTTTATCATCACAATATCTATTTGTAATAATGAAGATGTTTCAGTAATTTTTTTGCTGATTTATATCACCCTCATTTAATTTAATTTGTTTTTCCTTCCACTGGGAGCTTAACTCTGCCATTTACCAGTTTAGTGCTTCGAAAGGTACATTTCAAATCAAGATATTGGTAATTCAAGACTGCAGAGAGAGCATGAAGGAGATGAATGAACATTTATAAAACGACCTTGTGGATAGCAGAGAAGCCAAGTTGATGGGCCTGATATGTACAGTATGAATGAATATAAAGTACACATTTGGAGCAGAGGACTTATGTTGGAGATTTAACACATTAAAGTGAGTGAATGAAACACCATGAAGCAAGTAATAAAACAATTGAAGAGCTAGGTTATTATCTACACAATAGTGGTACATTAAAGATATAAATATACTATGATGGCTTTATGATATTCCTTATTCAGGATGATGAACACACTATGTGGTCAACCACTTCGCCTCACATCAACGTCAGTACAATACTGACAGTGTGACAAAACATTTAAAAACCCTGTAAGAATGGAAGGAAGAGAAAGTGTAGGTTAATGAGTTAAATATTTCAAAAATAATTTTAAGGTGAAATGTGCACAAAATATCATGATGTGTGAACTCACAGTATGTGGTCATGGTTCAACATCAATTTGAAAAAGAGAAAAACTGTGATGCAAAACCCAGGGAGCCAAGACACTCCTGAACTGTAAGTCTGCTAAATGGTGAAAGAGAGAAGCCTGAAATCTCAATGAAAAGTGTGTACAAAGAACCCTGTCTCATGAAGACATGCACACACACACACACACACACACACACACACACTACGGTGCAACAAATACAGGAATATTTTGAAGTTTATTTCTAAAGAAATAAAATTAAATCTCTAAGATTTGGTGGTGTGAGTATGGCAATTAGTTAATCCAGAGCATATATCTTTTTATGTATGTTATATATAATATATATTACATATTATATTAAGTTCATATATATATATATATGAGCTTCAAAACTAATATTCAGCTCTTCAATTTAAAAAATGAGTTAGGCAATGAGGTACAATTAGGTGTCTGAGATTAATTTATAGGTATGACAAGATAAAAAAGAATCAGAAAATATATAACAAAAACCAAAATATATAACAGAAGGAAAAAAGGAAAATAAAGACAATGAACCATTTCTAAAAAATATAGTTTTTTATGGTTCTAGGCAAATGAGAAAACAACTACCAACTAATATCTGATTATCCTTTTAAATTTTTAAAGTCAATTTTATTTTTTTATAAATAACATTTGTACAGTTATGAGAAACAATGCAATATTTTAATTCAAGTATACACTAAGTAAAAAAATCCAAAGTAATTTGCAAATCCCCCAAATTAACTATTTGACAGTTGTTTGAACACGAGAGTATGAAATCTTCTTTAGATATTTGGAAACATACAGGACATTATTTCAACTATCTTCAATTTGTGCTATAGGATACAAGACTACTTATTTCTCCTATCCGCATCTCTGCTGTAGCTTTGGCCACCCTTTTCCTGTAGCAATCAGGAAAAAGATGAGAATGATTAAGTTGCCTTAGAAATAAAGTGGAAGAAAGTACTGGGCATTTCAATAGAAAACATAGAGAAATAAAACAAAGATTAAGTGGTGCACTATAAAGCATCATTTTGGAAGTTTGTTAAGTATAAGAGTAAATAAGAAAAAGTTATTATGGCACACACAGAGAAAATAATTTTCCTGAAAACCACTGAATATTCCAATCAAAAGGGGTCCTGAGACTTCACTCTGAGGAGTGAAAAACACTAAAGAATGGACATAACAGTAATATGAAAAAATAACAGACTTCCTTTTATCTTCTCTTTTCTATGAGTTTTATTCACAATCTATCTTTTAAGTGTATACTTTCTAACATTTTCTACTTTGTTGTATACCTACACATTTTGACTGATAACTTCAGAAACCAATAGTAAATAATTATCAAAAATGCTAAAATTAGGGCTTGGGAGATAGCTTGCGGTCTAAGCGTCTGCCTGGCAAGCACAAGGACCCAAGAGTTCAATCACTGGTACTGCATGCTGCACTGATCTGGAAACCCTGGGCGTGCCATGCCTGTCCTGAAACCAAGCCTGGGGGCCCAGACTTGTAATCCAAGCACTAGGGAGACTGAGATGGGAGGATCACTATGAGTTTGAACTGAATAGTGAGACACTGAACCAAATAAATAAATAAAAATTTAAAATATACTAACAGCAAAAAGAATTACAGATTAGATAATATAAGTAGCCATAGAAATTAGAGAAGCAAAACATTGCTATGCCTTAACATTTTGAAGAATATGAATTTCGAATGCAGGATTATACGCCAAGTAAGAAAGCAATGCATGGCCATGATGTTAACTCAAAATTTTTGTTTCTGATAACTTATAGTTTTTATAGTTTTAGTTTCCTTTTTCGAAAAAATTTACTAGAGTTTTTCTTTTTCTGGAAAACAAAAGAGTGTATCAAATGAGAATAAGATACTTTCCAACAGTATCTGACTCCAGTTTTATAAATAAAATAAGTAGAAGAATATTTAATTGAAGCAATAAGATTGAAATTTTAGATAATTGCTCCTATTCTGTAATGAAAAAAATATATGTGTAGTTGACTTTTAGAATTAGTGCATCAGGATATGACCAATTCTAGTATGTCCAAAATATAAGCATGAAATCAAATGCATTTGTTAAATTACTTATTCAGATGGTGAAAATACATTCAATGATTTCACCAATATACAACTTTGACTAATTTCAATATACAAAGTCTAATTCTAAATTAATTTCAAAGCTATCCTTGGTCGTAGTTTCAAAATTTGAAGGAAATTATCCTTAACAAGTACAACAATAACAACACAAGAGCATGTGGAACACAGAAGGTAGAGAAAAGCAGGGTGAAAATTAAGGAATTAAAGCTTTCACCTTTCACAGAAAAAAATTTAAGTGAAAATAATGAAGACATATGAAATAGGTAGATTATAATAAACTTTAAAGTATTAAAAGTATGGAGTAATGTTATTTCAACTCTGTGGTAGAAGTTATAAACAGAGAAGATACCAGTGAATGGGAGATTCATTATCATGTCAGAATGAATAAAGTTTTAACGTAAGGGAAGACAGTATTGCAAATACATATATATCAAATAATGCAGAAAAAAATTCCATGACATTTTTCAAATTAAAAATATTACAAGTACTTTTAAAACAATTTTAGGAAATATTAAGGGCAGCTTGAAAGCTCAAATTTAAATTATTCACTAATAAAATTTTATGTACTTGAAATTTGTGTGTATATTTTAATATTATCCCTAAAATTATGAGTTTAATAAATAGAGTATTAGTTACATGTTGAGAAAAAGTTTTATTCAGTTCATTTAATAAAAATATCATTGTGTAGCTTTCAGTCTACTGTTGGCCCCAGCGATGGACTTATTGTGGGATCAAATTCCTTAACATTTCTAACTTTACGTAAGTTTTATATCCTTATACTTTGTTGAATAATCTATACACCAGGTTACAGTAAAAGAAAATTTAAAAAATCACAAAAATTTAGGTATGCTGAGAAGAAAACTAGCAAGGATGTTACTGGTCTAAAATAATTATTCAGAAAAAAATTTAACTGTAAATAGATCAGGTTTGCAAACTGTAAATATATTTTCAAATATTATATTTACTTATTATCTTAGGTTCCAATGTCAAAACATCTATTTTCATATTATTCAATTTGGTTTGCTGTAAAAAGTATTCATTTTGTTACATTATGTGAAATCATTGTTTTAGAAAATACTTTTTATCAGATGTCAGAAACAATTGCCTTTCATGAGGTGACAGTTTTGAATGAGACTGTCAGTAAAACTTGTAAAGTTTTCTTTTTATAATGAAAGGAATATTCAATGTCTAATTTTCATAAAATGAAATGTAGAAAATAGCAAATCTAAGATTAATTTGATTTTCTAGGAAAGTATTTTAATTATCTCATATACCAACTGTAATTAGTGCTTGTTACAAGTGCCAGTTATAATCATGTGTTAATTTTCTTGATGTTTATTGAATACTAAAGTTGTACTTGCAGGGCCAGTGAGATAGCTTGGCAGACTTAGTGTCTGCTTAGGCAAGCATAGGGACTGGAGCTCAGTCCCTAGTACTGCATGCTGTGCTGGTCCTACATGGAACCAACCATCCAGATGGGGTGTGGTGGAGCATGCCTTTTATCCCAGTGCTGAGTGGGCTGAAAACAGGAGAATCACTATGAGTTCCAGCTGTGTGGTGAAACCCAGCACCGAATGTATAAAAAAAAAGAAGTTGTACTTGAAGTTTATCTTAAAATGCTATGATTAGTGACCTATAATTTCTTTTAAAAATGTTTAAAAAAATTATGGGGAAGATAGTGATTTTCTATCATAATATATATGCCTTTTTTATTTCTTTTGTGATCCAGTGTTTGTTCAGGAGGTGCTTTTTAATTTCCATGTATTTATGGGGTTTTTTTGTAGTTTTTTTTTTGTTTGATTTCAGCTTTTATTGTGCTATGGTCAGGTACTATGCATGGAATAATTTCAATTGCTTTACCTTTGTTAAGTATGTTCTCTGGCCTAGTACATTGTCTGTTTTTGAGAGCATCCCATGTGCAGCTGAAAAGAATTTGTATGACAGTGTTATGGGGTGAGCCACTCTATTTGTTCACACATTTGTTTCAGTTTTAATACTTCTTTATTGATTTCTGTGTAGTAGACTTATTTGTGACAGTAAGATATTAGGATTCCCCATTACATTTCTGATAATATATGTTTAATTTTTCATAGGTGCTAATGTTTGTTTTATGTAGATGGGTACACTGGTATTTGGTGAATATACATTTATGAATGAATGTCTTTGTCTATTTTGATGAATTGTGGCCGGACATTCACATTGTTTGTGAATAGAATAGGTACCCTGCTTTTTTCCTGGTCTGTGTCTCTTTGAGTATTGTTTTCTATTGTTTCACTTTTAGTCTATTAATTTCTTTTTAATTTAAATATGTTTCAAGTATGTAGCATATTGTTGGGTCTTATCTCTTGATCCATTCTGATAGTCTATGTTTTTCTTTTAATGTATTTGGTACAGAGTCTCACTATGCTGCTTGGACTCTTAGTGATTCTCCTGCTTTCAGCTTCCCCAGTGCTGGAGTTATAGAAGTGTACCACCATGCTGACGGTCTTAGTGCTCGTCTCAGCATGCACGGGGGATAGGGCTGGTGCAGCATGCGGGGCCTTGGATCAAACCCTGGTGTCTGTACTTCCCTAAGTAGGCACTTGGTCTACTGAGCTATCTCACTGGTCCTGTGCTTTTTAACTTGTGAAATGAGATAATTTAGAGAGACAGTTATAACTGACGTATACTGGCTTATTCTTCACATTATTTTCCTATTGTCTGCACACTTTATTTTTCTCTCTCTTTAATTGCTTGCCCTAGTTGGTGACTTTTATTCTTGTTGTTGGAATTATGTTCTCCATTATGTCTTTCTAAAATACCCTTCAGAGGATTTTTCAAAAGTATGTTTGAGGGCAAACAAGTTCACTAGCTGAAACATTTCTTCTTTAATAAGTGGTAATAGAAAAAGTAGATTTGTGCATGCCAAAGGCTAAAATGAGAGCTATGTCCCTTATTGTGCCCTTAACTAAAATTGAAATAGACCAAAGATCTAAATATTAAATTAGAAAGATTAAATATACCAGAAAAAGAGAAAACATAGAACTATTGATGACACAGGTATAGGCACAGCCATCACAAACAAAACTTCAATCACACTAGAATACTACAAAGCCGACAACTCGGGTCTCATCTTCTTAAAAATCTTTTGTCTAGTAAAATAAATCATTCACAAGGTGAAAAAGAGCTCAAAGAGTGAGGAAAATTTTAGACAGTTGTCCCTCAGCCAAAAGTGTCATATTTAGAACACATAAAAAATTGAGTTAAAAATCAGACCCTCCAAATAAAGACCCAATTCAAAACAAGAATGTCCAATGAACAAATTTCCCAGATGAAGAAATACAAGCACAAACAAATTTATGAAAGATGTTTGGTATCATTGGTCACCTGAGAGATGCAACTTGAAACAATGCCAAGACTACATCTCACTCCAGAATGAATGGCTACTAACAAGAAACCAACCAATAACAAATGCTGGTGAGGCTGCGGGGGGAAAAAGGAACCCTTCACCACTGCTGGTGGGGGTGTAGATATCTGTTTATAGTTTAACACAAATTTGCTGAACCTCTCTCCCACTGACATCCTAGGCCAGATAATTCTTTGTGATGGGGTACTATTTTCTACATTATGAGGTGTTTACCAACATCCCTGTTCTGTACTCTCTAGATGACAGGTACATCATCTCCTCTCTTGTTGTGACTATCAGAATTATCTTCAGACATTGTCATCTATTCCTTTGGAGAGGGGCAATATCACTTGTTTAAGAATGATTGATTTGGAACACTCCATCCTGTCCTAGAAATTAAACTAGTATTTAGTGCTATTAAGGGCATTAAGTTATACCCTTATATAATAGATATGATAGATATAATAGATATATTATATCTACTATATAATAAATATCAATCTGAAAGTGCCCTGAAATGATTTCAATTGTTTCATAATTTTTAAAAACCAGGTGTGTAAGTTTAAACAAAAAATATAAATAGTGTCCATGGAAGTGTTTATATGTATTT
>NDGN011185642.1:0-17856 GCA_002564285.1 Tympanoctomys barrerae | reverse complement strand
GTCTAAATGAGTTTAGCTTTGAGGTTGATTCCCGGTGGGATGTGATGAAGGTGCTATTTTTTAGAAACACGTTCTCAACAAAGAAATACACTTATCTTTAAAATCTAACATGAGAATTGCTGAACAGCCCAGGGCTCTCATCTGGGAAAAACAACAACAAAAAAAAATAACCTGAGACAGGGTCTTGCTAAGCAGTTTAGGCGGGCCTCGGACTCAGTGATCGTCCTGCTCTGCCTGCAGAGCGCTGGGACTACAGGTGTACCCCACCAGGCCCGGCTTTCAACTGAAAATTAAAAATAAAGCTTTCTAAAGCTAGGATGGTGGTTGTAATTCCAGTGCGTAAGAGGCGAGGCAGGATCAAGGCCCCACAAGATCAAGGCCAGCCTTTATTTTCAAGCCAAGTAAAAATAAAGCTTGCTCAGAGCCAAGCCCCACTGAGGTCGGTCCCTGATCCTTCAACCTCCTCCCTCGCTCGCACAAGGGCTTGGGCGCTGCGCGGACTGTTCGCCGGGCAGCCCCGTTCGGTCGCACGGACTAGGTGCTGCTCTGGGGCCCACTTGGTCCTTTCTCCTCGGCCCTGCTAGCTGCACCCAGTCTCACTGAGGAGCCGGCTCCTCTGGGGCCGGCCGTGCGTAGACCCGGCCTGGCGCGCGCCCCCGCCGCCTGCTCCGGGGAGCGCGTCGCCGCCGGCCGGGCGCGCGCGTCCTGAGGGGCGCAGCCCGGCGCGCTCTGTGACGACACCGCGCGCCCGGCGTCCACTTCGCACCTCGTCAGGCCGCCTCGACACTCCACCGCCGCCGCCGGTCGGACCGCTTCGCCTCGCCTCCTGCCGCGGCACCGGGCTCACAGCTCCACGCTCCGCCCGGCTCGTCGCCCAGCGTCCGCCGCCCCACTCCAAGACCCGGACGGACCCGGACTCGTGAAGGCGCGCCGAGCGGCACGCCAGGGCCGCGCCCCCGCCTCAGCCTGGGAGCCGCCTCCGAGCCGCGCGGCGCCGCACTTTCAGCGCCCGCGCGCGCCCGGGGAGCGAGCTGCGCGCGTGCCCGCGCTGAGGGGGCGCGCGGGGAGGGCGGACCGCAGCCGCGGCGTGCGCATGCGCACTGGGGTTGTTTTTCACAAAGCTGCTCTTAAAGTGAGCTGGCAGCCACCCGGCTCCCGTCTTTGTAAGGAGACCACTGAGACGAGCAGGCTGGCGGAGAGCCGCGGCGGCAGCCTCTCTGCTGCCCTGACTTTTTAGAAATCTCAATGAACTATTTGTAAAGAATCGCTGATCCGGCCTGCAACATTTTTTTTTCTTTCTGCACGGCAAAGACATCGATCAGTGTCTGAAGATCACATTTTATATGCGATCTTGACTTTCCCCTCCTTTTGGTCTTACATTATATTTTTATAGGTTTTGTTATCACCATGGTGCTGGGGAAGGTGAAGAGTTTGACGATAAGCTTTGACTGTCTTAATGACAGCAATGTCCCCGTGTACTCTAGCGGGGACACCGTCTCAGGCAGGGTGAATTTAGAAGTTACTGGGGAAATTCGAGTGAAATCTCTGAAAATCCACGCAAGAGGACACGCGAAAGTGCGCTGGACGGAATCGAGAAACGCCGGCTCCAACACTGCCTACACGCAGAATTACACGGAAGAAGTCGAGTATTTCAACCACAAAGACACGCTCGTCGGGCACGAGAGAGGTGAGTGCGGCGCCGCTCCTCGGGGAAGGCTCCTCGGCGCCGGCTTCTCGGCGGCCGCCGGCGCAGCCCAGCCTGCAGCATCCGCGGGGCGGCGGGCGCTCGCTGCGCCCGGGCCGGCCGCATCGCACCTCGCACGCACCAGCTCGGGCGTGTGGCTGCTGCGGCTTCGCATACATCGCTAAAAGCTGCGGGGCAATGATAGATTTTTTTCCCCCTTCTTACTTTACAGACCTTAGGTCTCAACGCTGAGCGCTAGCGAAGAAATGGAGTTAAGATTTTCAGGGATGGATTTGGTTTCCATGCTGACATGCTATAGACTTTAAATCACTGATCGTTATTCTTTGATGAAAGGTTTCTGTGGCTTATTTTGACATATGGTAGACACCCCCACGTGTTTTGTTCCCTATTCTTTCCAGTTCTTTAGAAATCCCACCCAGCATTTTTTATTTTTAAAAGCTAGCACCTCTCGGTAGTGTAGCTAGGAAGTCAGTGTGAAGAACCATCCAGAGTCAGTCGTTTTCTTTTTTTCTGCAAGGATCACGTCTAACTTGGGACCGTGCATTCAATGAAACCCATGCAGGTCCGATGGAATTGCAAAGTCCCCGGCGCACGGGAATTGATTTTCGCCTCCAAGAGGGTGATCCAGGGTTGTCAGAGGGAGAGGGGGTCCTGAGATTTCCGATCTGTTGTTTAAATGGTTATATTGTGGAAATCTAGGCGACTCTTAGCTTGTTTTTCTAAGTTTCCACCCTTTGTTAGAAGCGGTTCAATCCTGTTTCGGACCAGTTCTGGGGGGTGGTGAGGAGGGGCGCTCGCTGAGCTCTGCGCAGATTGGTTACACGCGTCAGGTGGTGGCGATGACTTAATTCCCAGCCCAAGAAGAATATAATGTTAAAACTGGTTATGTAATTTTTGTGCTTCTCCTTTTTAATGCAGTATTCAGTCCAAATGTTGGTTTTTCAGAACTAAAGGCATATTTTATCTCTTTATATTAAAAATGTATATCGTGGGTCGGTGCTCATTGAGCTAAGGCCAAAGAAGGATGCTTTGAGTTACAGCGTTCATGCAGCTTTTTGGAAAATATTAAGGTGAAACCAGTTTGGAATAGGATCTTGATAATTACCCAGAGGTGCGTTACCCTCGGAACTAATTTCTAGTCAGTCTCTCCAGGCGATTTAGGTAGATAGGAAATGCAGATGCCCGGTGACAGTGCCGGTCTGCGCTGCACAGCAGATGCCTAAGTTTGTGCTTGAACCTTTCTGGACCTTGCAGCCTTTTATAAAACAGCCGAGAAGAAACAAAGGTTTTCCTTTAAAGAGTTGTGAGGCTTTTAATGGAGGAAAAGTAAAACAATGAGTTGTGGGCACAACCATCACCTCATTAGTTGCCTCCTGATTCAGTAAAGAAAACTGAGTGCCCCATACCCCTGCGAGACGCCCTCGAGCCGCGCTGCGCGTGCACGAGCCCGGCCTGGAATAGTTTCAATGACTTGAAGTGCAGCTCTCAAACTAGCCTGGTCACGGAGGCCCCGCCCCCGGAGGCCGGCGATAGGCGGAGCCCGGTTTGTTAGCCTGTTGCTAAGGCGATGCCAGGCGCTGATTGGATTGGGCACGGCGGGTGGGGAGACCATGCCGGGCGCTGCTGGGCGAGGCTCGGAACCGGCGTGCGCCGGTAAAGGTCCCCGTAGCCGTCGCCCCCGCCCGCCCCGTGCGGGTGTCACCTCGCGCCCCGCCCTGCCCCGCACCCCAAAGCCACGGCCTTATGCAGAGTGCGTGGTGAGAGCCGCTCCGCAGGCCTCACAGGTGCCCCGCTGCTGTGCGCGCAACTTTGGCCAAAAGCCCCGTACTCAGGAACTTGACCGCGGAGGCGGCACGACCCTCCTGAGCGTAGGGTCGACATGTGGTGGCTTCTGCAGGAACAAAGTGTGGGTGCCAGTCTGTCGCGGCCCACCCCGCCCCGCCCGGACGGCTACCTTGACTTAACCCGCGGGGTCGGGGAGAACCGGCTGAAGCGGCTCGAACATGCACCCCAGGGTGGGGCCCTAGTCGGCGTCGCCCACCCCTCCCCCATTGTTCCCGGCTCCCCGCCCCCGCCACCGCTGCCAAGGTGTCCGGATGGCCCAAGCCAGCTAGAACCGGTCGCCGGCTGGGGCGTGTGAGGCGGAAGCGCCCGGCCGCCGGCGCCCCGCCCCCGGCCAGCAGGCTGGGCTGCGCGTGCGCGGGCGCGACGTATGCCGTATGTATAGCAGCGCGCGCGGGCGGCGGCGCGCCGCGGCCGGCTGAGTTCTGCTCGCGCCGGTTTAGGCCGGTCCGCTCCTGCTCGGGTCTAGTTCTTGATTGACAGCCAGGCACTTGTTTACCGCGGCGCGCCTCGCGGAGCTGCTGAGCTGGCACAAAAAGGAAGCGGGGCGGGAGGCAAACTTGGGGTTCCCGGCACGGCGTCCCCTGCGCGGCGCCCTCCCCCAGGACCCTCAAGGGGTCGGCACAGCGGCGGCGGGCGCTGTGCGGGGACTGCTGCCCGCGTGTCTCGGCGCGCTGAGGGTCGCATCCATCTTTGTGCGTGCTCAGCACTTCCGTGAGAAGTTGGGCGCCGGGGCTCCCGGCCCTGGGCTGGGGTGCACCTCGCGGCGAGAGCGTCCCGGGACCCCGCGGTCCAGGGCGGCAGGGCTGCTGCCGGGACCGTCGTCAGTGTTTGTCAGGAGACAACTGGAAGTTTCCAAACCCCAGCGTCTTAACCAAAGTCACCTCGTGCATCAACACTTCTCCTGTCGCTGTTGTCCCCCTTAAATACCTTAAAATTTCCATGAAGGTTACTTTACACATTATGCTGTTCGTAGGATTTTAACTGAAGGAAACAGCTTCCTTAGCAGCCAACGTAACATCTGAGGCCCTAGCAGACTGCTGCGTTCAACATGCTTATTTTATAGCTTGGGTCATTTTCCATTAAAAATAAGAAAGCCTGTGGGTCTTAAGTATGCCTTATCCCCATTTTACAGATAAAGCAGCTGGAGATGATAGCTTTTACTTGATCCAGAGGAAGTGATGAAATTGGAATTAGAACTCAGATCTGAAACTCCAAGGCCGGTGCCTTCATTATTAGATGAGCACCTTTATTAAAGTTGCGCCTGCCCGAGGTATGTACACACCTAATGAGGGGTTTTGTTTCCCTTTTTCTGTTTCAGACGATGATAATTCTGAGGAAGGCTTCCACACCATTCCTTCAGGAAGACACGAGTATGCGTTCAGCTTCGAGCTGCCACAGACGTAAGTGTCTTGCGCGAGGCCTCTTGACACACACCCAGGGCGAGAGCAATCTTGCACAATCACATACTCTAAATGGAATTTTTTTAATTTTATTTTTCTTTAAAAAAAAAACCCTTTTCATTACAGAAATTTGCTAGAGGAAAACAATGTGTTAAACATAAGAAGCTATTTTTTTAATCCAATGTGGCAAAATTGCAGAAAGCAAGTTCAGTTATTAGAATGTTTCCTAAAGCCTGTGTCCAACTATTCATAGTATTTCATTTAATCCAAGTGAGTTGGAGGGTGCTACTGAGAGATAGTACTTAGTGAGTACTAACAGTGTCATTAGAATATACTGGTCAAGTCTCAGCACATAAAGGTCTTTTTTACTAATGTTAATCACTTAACAGATCCTAAAACGTGCTAACTCTCTGTTCTGGAGAATAAATTTAAGAGTATGTAGAATTTGTCATGGGCCAGATGTAGATAATTATACATCTACTGCATTAATTATATAACAAAATTGTTGTAATTCTAGGACTTGAGATATCTACGTACGGTTTACAAGTGATATTTTTCAAGGTTTTTGAACAGTGTGTAAATCAGTTACTGAATTATATTTCAGTATGCTTTATATGTTAAAAGGTGAGAATCTAAAGTGCAAATCAAATTATTTGCAAAGTCTGCTTCTGTAAGCTGGCACTGTACCTTGTAGATAACTGAACATTTGTTTCTCTAATGAAAATATGACAAAGGGCTGTTATTAAAGTCAGACCTTTGAAAAATAGTAAATTCTGAAAATGTAACAGTTCACGAGAGTTCTGATTCATATGATATACATCATAGAAATATTTTAGTTATGTCTTAGTAAAGTTGGGAAACATAGCCAACAGCTTTTACATGAATCCGCTGAGAAGTGAAATCTCAGTGGGCTTTATGCAATTTGAAATTAAAAACGATTATCCTAATTATGAGAGACATAACAGAGGATTTGGCCTGAATCATTCCCAGTGTCTAGAACTGCTCAATAGGAATAGTTGAGCCATTCTTAACTTTTTAAATGAAGTTCTTGACCTTTTCGAGAATTGTGTTCAACTGTGATAAATTTTGCCACCAAGTATTAAAAAAGTAATCTCTTCTTAGTTTAAAGGGATTGTATTCTTCTGGCTTCGTAAAGCAAATTTTCTAATATTTAACTATTACTATTTTATTTGGAAATAAGGTTTTTTTCCCCAGTGACTTATCCCTTTGGGAATTTTGCCCAGTCAGATGTTTGCTACCTCCCTGGCGATCCAGAGTCGCTGTCACCATGTCTTCCGCCTTACTGCATCGCTCTTAGAAGGGGGAGTAGGATTAATATATTGACCTTTATATTCTACGCAGACCACTTGCTACCTCATTCGAAGGCCGGCATGGCAGTGTGCGCTATTGGGTGAAAGCCGAACTGCACAGGCCTTGGCTTCTACCAGTAAAATTAAAGAAGGAATTTACAGTCTTTGAGCATATAGATATCAACACTCCTTCATTACTGGTAAGAAAAGACTAAATTCTTCATTCTTTGTTTTTTGGCATCCGGATACTAAAGAATAAATCACCTGAACTATTCAAGCTTCGTGACTTTGAAATAGTAGTTTTATTTTTTCAAGTCCCATAAATATTTCTATTTTTGAATTGTCAAAAGTGCCACAAGTTAATGAAGAATCTGCCCATTTTTGATGCTGCAGTCACTTTTTAAATAAATTTAAAAGTAAGACCAGCATGTGGGGTGACATTGCCCCTGCTCAGAATAAGACAGTCATACCAAAGATCTGTTCCCTGGACAAGGACTCCAGTGGAAGAGGAACAGTAGAGTCACTTGTTGTGAGACACTGTCACTCAACCTGAACATGCCTTATCAGATCATACTGCATTGCATTATTCCAACTAGGGATAGTTGTCAAATGATGGGGAATCATTGCTTTCATGGAAAAAACTTAAATTTCTTTATTAAAACCTTTTTTCATTGCATTTTCTGAGATTCAAATTTGACTAAAAGACTTTGGTTTAAACAAATGGTAACATCTTTAAAAGCAACTAAGAACCTTAAAGTGTAGTTTTTTTATATGTGAATTTTTACATTCTCAAAGAAAGATGTTAACATTTGAGATTATAACCACCCTACATCCTGTGCTGCCTTTCCTTAAGGTAGTTTAAATGGAATTTGGAAAGGGTTTTTTTTGTTTTTAATTATTGTCTATGTAACTAGCTTGGTTAAAACTAGGTTTATTTAAAAACAAAAATAATATAATTTAAAAGGCATTGGATGGGGGGGAGTATTCTGGTCAAGTGGGGGAGAAAGACATACAATTATTTGTACATTCTCCAAGAATTTGGAATACTATTTAAAATACTCAAATATTTGATTGGTTCATACATTGATAGTTTTCTCAAACTTTCTTTCTTACAGTCACCTCAAGCAGGCACAAAAGAAAAGACTCTGTGTTGCTGGTTCTGTACCTCAGGCCCAATATCCTTAAGTGCCAAAATCGAAAGGAAGGGCTACACCCCAGGTATGTACATGATTGGACCACTGCTGGGGGCGCACACCTGTATTCCCAGCACTCAGGATGCTGAGGCAGGCAGATAACCTTAAGTCAGAGCCAGCCTCAACTAATCAAATAGGACCTATCTCGAAAACAGTCTTTTCTTCACTTTGCTTTTTTATATAAACTTAGACTGTTTGTGCCAGATTTAAACATTACCCAGTTGTGAACAGTTTTTGGTAAGATAGCATAAGCGGTGCTTATCTGGTTTGTCTGCGCAGCTCAAGGTAGACTGCTTTTAGTGCAGCTGCTGAGGACGCCTAGTTGGTTGTTAGGGCCCTGCGGTCCCGGGTGCTGTGGTGGGGCGCTGCTAGCTGAGCTCTAACCTTGCATCCATCCTGCCCAGGCGAGTCCATCCAGATCTTTGCCGAGATTGAGAACTGCTCATCGCGCATGGTGGTGCCCAAGGCGGCCATCTACCAGACACAGGCCTTTTACGCCAAGGGCAAGATGAAGGAGGTCAAACAGCTGGTGGCCAACCTACGTGGAGAGTCGCTGTCATCTGGGAAGACAGAGACGTGGGATGGCAAGCTACTTAAGATCCCACCCGTGTCGCCCTCCATCCTAGACTGCAGCATCATTCGTGTGGAGTACGCACTCATGGTATGCAGCTGACAGTCCAGAGTCTGATGTTCAGATCTCTCGTGCAGTGACAGAAAATAGGGTGGTCTTAGGTATTGTAAGAAGTATGTGTATTAATCTTGTTTGGAGCATAATTTACTAATTTACTTGATATAGAAACATAGTATTTTAACATTGGATATGAAATGTTTTTGTGTGTGTGTATATATAAGGAGAAGCATAAAACAAATAAGGAACTAGTGAATGTGGAAATGGTTTTTAAGAGAAAAGTCTCAACCAGGCATGACGACTCATGCCTCTGTTTCCACCACTGGAGAGACTGAGGCCTTGAGTCAGCCTGGACTAGTGAGTTCAAGGAGAGCCTAAACGTCATAGACCTTGTTTTTAAAAAATATTTTTTTGTAGTGGAAAAGAGATCCTGGCTGCCTCTCACCCAAGTGTCTTCCTCTGTGTAGGTGTACGTGGATATTCCTGGGGCTATGGACTTATTTCTGAACTTGCCGCTGGTCATTGGCACCATCCCCTTGCACCCTTTTGGTAGCAGAACATCCAGCGTGAGCAGTCAGTGCAGCATGAACATGAACTGGCTTAGCCTGTCCCTCCCCGAGAGGCCAGAAGGTAACTCACTACTCAAGGTTAAGCTTCACCCCCTGGGCTGCTGCTGTTGTCTATTGAGAACTTTAGTTTGCATTTGATGTCTGACAATCCTAGCTAGAGTTCTTTGCCTACATAGAATTGATACGCTTTCGTGTTAAGTTTAGGGTTAGGTCTCTGTAGTGCAAGTCATCCCCACAAATTACTACCATTTGCCTTGACCTCCTTTTTTAATACTGATTATTCTGTGTATCTTGACATGCATAAGAACGTGCTGTTCGAATTGCGTGAATCTTGTTCCCTCAGCGCCGCCCAGCTATGCAGAAGTGGTGACAGAGGAGCAAAGGCGGAGCAACTTCACACACAACAGTGCTTGCGATAACTTCGAGCGGGCACTGCAGGGCCCACTATTGGCCTACATTCAGGAGTTCCGGTTCCTGCCACCCCCACTCTATTCAGAGGTGAGCACTGGAGCTAGTGGCTGGCTCTTAGAAAATGGCATTAAAGACTTTAGAAAGGTACGGAAAGGCCCTGATTATCCTGAGAATAATAGAAGTAAGCTGAGCTGGAGGCACACACCTGTGATACAGCACTCAGGAGGAGTTTGAGGGCAGCCCGAATGTCACAGCAAGACCCTGTCCCAGATAAGGAGATGATTGAAGTAGTATTCAACAGCCATTTCAAAGTTGCATTTAGGGTTGTCAGATTTACTAAGTTTGACAGAAATGTAAGGCTGTTCACTTACTACTGTAGAAGCGAAGTAATGGTCTAGCTTCATTTTGAATCTTTTTAATTTTATTTTAAGAAACAATTTTTTAGGGCCAGCCAAATAGCTAAGCAGATTAAAGTGCCTGCTTAGGCAGACACAGTGGCCGGGAGTTAGACCCCTGGGCCTGCCATGCTGGCCCCATCCATGGGGCATGCTGAGACTGAGTGTGGTCACACGCACCTGTAATCCCAGCTCTTGGGAGGCTGAAAACAGGAGAATCACTACCAGTGTGATCTACACAGTTAAACCCTGTTGATCCTGTCCTAAATACAAAAAAAAAATTATTTTCAAATAGCATTTTGTAAACATTGATTCAACAGCTAGCACTGACCTTACTCAGGCTCTATCCAGTTTAAGTTTTGCATATTTTAAGGCTCCTATTCTATCAAAGAGCAGATTACCTGATAACTTCTTAAGCAGCATTCCTGCACTGTTGGACAATTTTTATTCCTGTCATCAACGGCAGCTGAGTGCTTATAGGAGTGAGCTTTTGTCGTGGGAGAAGCTCACAGGTTAGTGTAAGAATAAAATAGAACAAAATCTTTTTTTTTTTCTTTAGCACAGAGTCATAGGCCAGTGATACGTAGAACACTGCTTTCTGCAGAGCACCTTCCAGGAGTCTAAGTAGCAAGCAGGCCTCACTCACACCAGAAAACAGTGAACATGGGAGGAGGTGATGCAGCAGTTCGGGTTTTCAGAAAACCCGAGGCCGCAGTACATGTTTTGTAGGACCTTTGAAGTTGGCCTAAAGCAAGATGATTTTGCACATGACTTTTTCTTTGGGTTACTGTGGTTTATGTTGCTGTTTCACAATAAAACAGGTACAGTATTTCATAGTCAAATTTGCAGGAAGGGAATTGCTTTTACTCTTCAAATTGCTGGTATTTTGTTCTCTTTGAGGCAGGTACTCACTGTGTAGTCCAGGCTGACCTGGAACTCAACTGCGTAGTGCAGGGCAGCCTGGAACTCCCAGTGAGCCTCCTCTCCAGCCTCGCGAGTGCTGGCGTTACAGTGTGCACCACCATGCCCACACCTGTCTGTTCCAGTCCTCCCATCAGACATCATTTGGCTTCTGGACAATCCAAGGAATGTGAAAAAGCAGTCAGTCCACACTCCCCTCACTCCACGCCCTGCTGCAAATCTCTTTTTCTCTGTCAGCGACCTTTTAGATCATTTAAGTTTCTTGCAGCATTAAAGTAGGTTCAGTCCTGAAGTAAACAAAAATTCTTTTTGATTTTTCCTTCCAAACTCTTTCGCTTTGGGTGCTTGAGAGGCGCCTTGTCCTTGCTGTACCGAGGGCTCCCTTTCCCTGGTCCACAGGCAAAGACTCAAGTCAAGTACCTGTGGCAGGGAGGGGCCAGTGCGCAGGTCACTGTGTGTCACTGTGCCTCTTAAAGTCCCTTTCACAGGGCTTCCCAGTCCCAAGCCTGGGGGCCTGGGGCTACAGAAATGAGACCCATGCTGAGAAGATGTTTTCCTGTATTCCAGTGTCAGTGCCAGGCCATGATAGGGGACACTCGGCCCCTGGAAGATGAGACACATCACTTGCATACATGTGTATCCCATGCTCCATTAGCTTCTGGTGACTCTAGTGGCTGCCCCCTGCAGGCTGGCCATCCCCACCCTCTCAGGCCATAAGGATAGCATGAGGAGCTTATACTGTGTGGTTACTCTGGGCAGGGGCTGATACCCAGCTGGGCTGCACAGTGACACTGTTGTGTTCTCATCTGCAGGTGGACCCGAACCCGGAGCAGGCTGACGACAGGCCCTCCTGCCCATCCCGCTGAAGGGCCGCTGGCCAGCTGTTGCGGTTCTGAACTGTGGCCTTCGGTGAGGACGGGAGGCCTAGGAGACACGATGGTGGAGTGACTGCCCAGAGCCTGTGGGCACAACGCGCAGTGACCACTCCTGGCTTGGCCACTGCAGCACTAGGGACTGCTGCTGCCTGCAGGGTGGAGCAGCCGGCCAGGCTCCTGTCCGTCCGGGTGGACACTGCCTTCTTTGAGTTGAATTTTGCACACGCGACGCTTACCTTGTGCGGTTCGATGTCACTACAGCTTTGTTCCCATTCCGCCGGACTCTGGCACGCTTCTGTGTCTGCACAAGGAACGGAGCTCTGCAGGACCCAGACACGTGCCGACACCAAGCTTAGGGATGCGGCCTGGACGCCCCAAGCGCATGCAGGGTGCCATGAGCGGCTGTGTCCCTCCAGCGTGGGTTTCGGCTGGACGGTGTCACGGGCAGCCGAGGGCTCCAGGCCAGCTTTGGCGGTGACCGGGGAGCAGTGGGGACAGGGTGGCTGGGGGTGCCCCCTTGGTCCTGGTTCTCAATGTGTTGCCTTCCTACTTCACAGCGAGCAGCGTGTCACCGCCTCCCCAAGTCACTTATCTCAGGTGAACGCATCACTTGCCAAACGTCGGAATGCGCTGTGTTTCCTTGCACTGTTGAGTTCTGGGTGGTTTTATTTTTTTCCTCTTGATTTGGTTGGCTTTTTGGAGAGGGAAATTTGGAAATAGGATGTACACAAAAGTGACACCCCGCCAGGTGGCCCTTCACACTGGGGGGCAGCAGGTAAGGCAGAGGCAGCTGCGGGCATCCACGTTGTGAGGCCCAGTCGTGTGGGAGAGCAGGAATGATAGTGTGTCACCTGCTGGGGACTGGTGCCGATGGATCTCATTGACTGCAGTGTCTGCTGGGCCATGGTCACGTATATATAGTTTTTTCATTTAAAAGAACAGTTTGTTAAAGATAACAGCCACTCTTCTGAGTACAGAGTGATGAAATACTAAAGTGGTGATGCTGGTGAACAATAGTTTACTCACAGTGGGTCATAGTTGCAGCACTCACAAAAACCGAAACCTGCCGTGGCCAAGGGACCACGTGGACTTGTCCTGTTTTAAGAAGGGGCTCAGCCGGGGTCTCGCCTAAGACCAGCATCATGGGCACCACTGTGAGCCCCTCCTGGCCCAAACATGACTGTCCCACCGCCTCCTGCAGAGCAGGCTTTCCATAAGTGGCCTTCCAGGGAACATGACTGAGTTCTACTACTGCTGACAGGGCCCGGGGTGGAGATGAGTCGCGTTTTAGACGATTCAGAAGGGCTGGGGCCCCAGCAGAAATGCGCTGGAGAGGGAAGGGGGCAGACTATTTTTGTATCCTTAAATCATCTTGTGAATGTGCCCCTCAGAAGAAGCCAATGGGATTCTGTGCACAAAGGGCATTTGGGGATGTCCCCTCCTGGGGGCTTGTTGGAGCCCCTCTCTGTCCTCTGCGACTGTAGGGAACCATGGCCACCTGCTTCACGTGGGCGCAGCAAGAACGCTGCAGTCTGCCCAGCTCTGGTCCAAAGTGACAGAAAACTTTATCAAATAAAGTTTTATTTTCCCCATTAAAGTATTCCTTTACTCATTTAGAGGCATTACTTTTTCTAAATATTGGTCAATTCCGGATACAAGGGTGAGGTTCACAGTTGTATTCCATATTCACAATTTCCTGATTTTTCAATTAGGAAGAGTCAAATCCAAAATGTTAGCGAAACAAAGTGCAATATTGAATGTCTGCTTTATAGATGATATTCTATGGCTGTTTGTAATTCTTTCTGTTTGTTTTTTTTTTAATTTGGTGCTGAATATGTATGTCTTTGTAGGCTGTTTAAGAAAACAATATGTGGGAAATGATTTAATTTTTCCTGTTGCTCTTCCTTGTGGAAATAAAGTTTTTTTTCTTTTTTGTATAACTGGAGATTTATTTAAATCATGGTCTTACTATATTTGTCACACCTGGAAACAATACTACAGTTTAAACCAAGCCATTCTTGTAAGTTATTTTTTAGATCTGCACTAAAAGAGAATTACTGAGGACTTGAAGGAATTGTGAATGCTAATTGTTTTAACTTCGTTTTATGGCCGCAGTCATTGAAGGTGTAAGCTAGGAGCATATAACTGTCTTAAATATCAGCCAAAGTTAACCAGTTAGTTTCAGGTAACCAGTTTCCTCCTACTATGATGTGTCTAGTTTGTAGAGAATTGCAATTTAAATTTTCTTATCTTGAAAAACGCATTCTTTTTTTCTTTTTCTTTCCTTTTTTTTTTTTTTGGAGGAACCGGGGATTGAACTCAGGCTCTTATGCTTGCCAGGGAAGCACTTACTCTACTGAGCCGTCTCCCCGTCCCTAATTTTTTCTGAATTGTGACAACTTTAGATATAGCGGTGCATGCCTGTCATCCCAGCACTTCGGAGGCTGATGGAGGATTGCTGCAAGTCGGAGGCCGGCGGGGCTAAATAGCGAGGCCTTGTCCAAAGCAACCTATTTTGTGACAGTGACTTGCTATGTGCTTAGCACTGGCCTCAGTCCTAAGCTCCTCCCCATGTATCCCAGGCTGCCCGTGGTCCTCCTGCCTCAGCCTCATGAGTCCCTGGGACTTCAGGCATGGGCCACCAAGCCTGACAAGAATCTGAATTTTATAGTGATGAGTAACTTCAAGTTCTTTTGGAATCCATTAGAATTTTTTCTAAGTGTTTGTAGTTGAAACTGACTACAATTTCGGTGAGTACTGAAAATCCCATAGTAATACAACTACTGTAGGATTTTCAGTACTCACCGAAATTGTAGTCAGTTCACGTGACTACTACACAGGTGGAGCCTGTCTTCCAGAAGTACTACCAGCCTTAGGTCACAGGAAGTAAACTGGCAGCAGGGGAAGTGTCACAAGGCCCAAGTTCTAGCTACGAGAGCTGCCAACAGGATGTGACAGCAGCTTCAACTTCGCACTGGCTGTCCAGGGCTCGTTGCTGATAGCCACTGTGACCCGTCTAAGGCGATGGCCCCTACCGCACTTGCAACACAGCACACCCCACCTCCCACGGGTGGGAATGCCTCATACTGTGGTCTGCACAGGGACATTAATCATCTGTTATCCATATTATAAGCTGTGTGTCCTGCTCTCCTAGGTAGAATTAGGGAACAGCTGAGTCTGGTATATTTATCAGGACTTTGTTTTCAGATAAGCTCCCACTAGGTTGCCTAGATTGTCCTGCCTCAGCCTCCTGAACTGCTGGGATTGGTGTGTGCCGTTGTGCCAACTGGTTTTACCCAGTCATGCAGTTCTTTGGCTTGACGGTTGTAGGGTCAGGCTCTACCCCACGGAGACAGCTGTGCCAGACGGAGGGCTCAGGAGGGAAGCACAGCTGGTTCTGGAAGGGCAGCAAAACACTGGCATACCCGCATGGGGCATGCTCTGGCCTCCACACCGTGGCATCTTTTCACACTGGCCTTTATGGCTTCCTATGGATTGGGTTAGAAAGGAGGAGCTCCTGGGTGGTGACTCCTGGCTCCAGGCAATGGAGAACCGAGGTGTGAGGAGGGGTCTCCCAACCAGCAGAGGCACAGACACCAGGAGAAGCTGGCCCCGGAGCAGCCCAGCACCTGAGCCCTAGGGGGGGCGGCAGTGTGGGGAACCCACTCCCCTAGGCAGACAGGCTCGAGCTTTGCAGTTCCCCATCTGCAGCCTGCCTTGCCTGGGACACTCATGACCAAGTGACAGGGTGCTTCAGCTTTTCATTTCCCCATTTCAAAGCCAATAGACAGGAGACCAGTGGTTCAATTCTTGTGAAAAATCATATCACTACAAGAGCTGGGCATGTGGTGCAGCCTGTGATCCCAGCATTCAGGAGGCTCAGGCGGGAGGATCGCTGCGAGTTCGAGGGGAGCCTAAACTGCACAGTGAGCCTACACTGTCTCAAATATCCAAACACGTGCCTGCCTGGCCATGGACCCAGGACCCTTGTCCTTGCAAAGGGAACATAGAAGGAAATTTTAAAATGATTTTTCAAACCAGCTGCACAAATAAGCAACTTGGACAAATGACTCAGAGACAGCAGAGGGAGCACAGGACGCTGCAGCTGCTTGGGCAGAGGTGGAGCTCCGCAGCCTAGTGGAGTGGGGCGCTCTGGTGGGAATGACAGTCCCACCGGGAGCTTGGCTGTGAGAGAGAGCATAGCCCAGCTCATGTGTGCTTCGTGGGCAGAGTCATGCCCTCAATCAGAAGGTCGGTGGGCGACCAGCTTCCCCTGGCCAAGGGGGCAGGCGGCAGCCCAGCATGTAGGAAGCCAAGGCAGGACTACTGAGCACTCTGTGGAAGCCAGCCTGGGCCACGTAGTGAGTTCAAAGCCATGTGACCTACATAGTGAGGCCCAAAAAGAGAAGAAGGGAGAGGGAGAGGCAAGGAAGAAGTGGAGAGCCACCCTGCGCGGGCTGAGAACTCAGCAGAGCCCCTTCTGACCCCAGATTCTGCCAGACACTGGAGCCCAGCGGGGACATGTCCCTCAAGGCAGCCTAAACCAGCAGGCCCGCCTTTCCTGCCACAGCCAGAGTGCCCTCCCTCAGAAGGCAGGCCAGGCCCCAAGCGCTGAGGAAGTCAAACCAGGCACGGCGGTGCACGTGGTCATCCCAGCACTCGGGAGGCTGAGGCAGGAGAATGGCTCAGGCTGCAAGCCCGGCCTAAGCAATTTAGCAAGAGACTGTGTCAGGGTAAAGGGCTTTTTTTTTTAAAGGGTTAGGGTGTACTGCAAACTCAGCAGAAACTCCTAGCCCAGGCCCGTGGCGGCCCCGGGGCCTTACACAACGGCACCCACAGGAGCTGCACCACCAGGCCCGCTCAGGGTTTTGCAAGAACCCTCGGGGGCTCATGCTCTCATCTTTCTGCTTTGGGGGGTTTGGGCCGGGAGAGTGATCCAGATTGCATCCACCACAGTGGACAGAACCTGTGACCTCAACAGATGACCATGAATGGGGGCAGCAGGACCAGACACGAAAGCCCAAGGATAAGCCATGGCGGAGACGCTGAGTGTGCACTGCGTTTCCAACAAGGCCAGGAGCCTACCTTGGTGTCTTGTTTTTGTTTTATTTTTAGAGACAGGGTCTCACTATGTAGTCCAGACTGCTTGAACTGTTCGTAATCCTCCTGCCTCAGCTTCCCAGGAACTGGAATGACAGGCATGCACCACTACGCCTGGCTCTGCTTTTAATTTCTAAGTATTTGAATACATACATGATTCTCTACAGGTCTGGATGCTGTGTCCTCTTGTCCCGTTAGCCCAACTGCTGGGGGTGGATCTTACCTGGCCTGGACCCAGAATTCCCAGAAAGGCTGGCCCAAGCTCCCTGGAAGCAAAGAGAATCTGCAGCCAGGGTAGGGATGGAGCCGAGACCTCCCTGGTCTCCACATATTGTTGTTAGCTGAGATCTGAGTGCTGATTCTGTTCTGTTTTATTTTGGGGTTTTGTTGTTGTTGTATTTTTGTTTTGTTCTGTTTTCAAGTACTGAGCATGGAACAATTCAGCCTGTGCTCTGAATCCTACCTCCAGCCCTTTTTTCTTTTATTCTGAGAAAGGATTTTGCTAAGTTGCCAAACTTCTCAGGCTGGACTCAAATTTGATCCTCCTGCCTCAGCCTCTAGAGTGTTGACATCACAGGCCACCATGCCCAGCTGCATCCAGTAAGCTCTGTCACCTCAGCCCCAGATGGCACAGCAGGAGAGGCTCGGCAAGGTGGTTGACTTGCTCCAGGCCGCACAGCTAGCAGGGAGTAGGGCAGACTCAAATCCATGCCACCCAGAATCTGCCCCCTTGCTCACCTGGCTGTGGCAGAATGCAGGGCTGGATGCGTATGACCCCCGCCAAGCACCAGCACAGCCCATCCTTCCTGTTCCCCAGGCTACAAAGACAGCCTTGATGCCCTCAGTCTGCATCTGGGTCCAGCTTCCTGGGAATTTCCCCTACTCCTCCCACCTCCCTCACCAGCATCGCAGGGCCATTAACTGAGCCCCAGAAACTGAGAGTCCAAAGTATCTTTGGATTTTTGAGGCAGGGTCTCACTAAGTAGTCCTGGCTGCCCCCAGACTCACAGAGATCCTCCTGCCTCAGCCTCCTGAGTGCTAGAGTTGAAGGCATCGCCACTGATGCCAGCCAGTTGCAGTTCAACTTCCTTATAAGTTACAGGGACTGTAGATAAGAGTAGGTCCCAGCTGCCCCACAGACCTGGTGACTACTCTTCGGCCGCCTGCCTGAGAGTTCGCCAGGCTATCAGCCAGTGGGGACATGGTTAGGGGAGAGTCCTACCTGCCACATGAGATCAGATGGCCCGGGCAACACCCACAGCCCCGGAAGGTTCTGGCATGGCTTTCCTCCAACGGAGGTTTCAAGGCCACAGATTCAGTGGAGAGATATCTGAGAAATCAGCAGAGAAGAAGAAAAGGGAACTAGGGACATGAGGCAGAGGCAGGAGGATCCTTGCAAGTTCAAAGCCAGCCTGGACTACATAAAGGGTCCCTGTCTCAATAAAACCAAAACACAAAAATACCAAAAAAAAAAAGGGGGGGGGAATGTAAGAAACAGAGGAAC
>NDGN011185625.1:0-12125 GCA_002564285.1 Tympanoctomys barrerae | reverse complement strand
CAGACAGACAGACAGACAGACAGATAGATGATAGACAGATGGATAGATGGATATATATGTGATGGATCGATGGATGGATAGATAGGTAGATACATACATACATACATACATACATACATACATACATACAAGAGCTCCCTCTGGTTACTTTTTTGTGGATTAGTTGCCACTGAAGAAGCAGTAATAATGGCAGAACAATGACGTTCCATGCCAGAGGACACACCTCTTAGTAGTTCCATGGAAGGGGCCTTCGGGTTAGCTCAGCTGTTTAAGCGCCTGCTCATACAAATGCAGTCAGGCCCAGGATACCGAGGTTCAATACCCTCCTCCACCTGCATTACCAGACCCACCCTTAAGGCAGCCTGAGCCAGCCCAAAAATAAATAAATAAATAACATAAATAAATAAAAAAGTCATTCTCACTTTTGGGCTGGCCAAATACCTCATCAGATTAAAGTGCCTGCGAGCAGGAGCCAGGGGTTGGATCCCCGGGCCTGCCATGCCGGCCCTGCCCCTGGCGCATGCTGAGACAACATTGAGACCTGGGCATGGCGGCACGTGCCTGTAATCCCAGCTCTTGGGAGGCTGTAAACAGACGGATCACTATGAGTCCCATCTAGTAGTGAGACCCTGAACACCCGGTAGAGAAACACCCTATAGCTTGCTTTTGTTTCTCATTAAGTTCTTTAAAAAAAAAATTATTTATGTATTTGGTACAGGGTCTCACAACACAGCTCAGATTAGTAGTTCATAGTGATCTTCCTGTTTTCAGCCTCCCCAGTACTAGACTTACAGGGCAGTGCCAGCCACCACACCCAGTCTTGGTGGCCTGTTCCTTGGGTCTAGGGCCGGGGCCGGCACAGCATGTGGTGCTGGGGATCGAACCCTGGTCCCTGTGTTTATCTAAGTATGCACTTAGTCCACTGAGCTATCTTGCCAGCCCTCAAATTTTAAAAATTATTACAGTAAAAGATACTTCGCTCAAAATACTCCCCCTTTCTTTGAGCATACTTTTCTCATCATTTTTGCCACTTTTTTTTTTGGTACAAGGGATCAAAATCAGTACCTTGTACTCTCCAGGCAAGCGCTTAAGCCACTGAGCTATCTCCCCAGCCCCATATTTGCCACTTTCTGAAATAGTTTTGGAAATCCTCTTTCATGAGTGTCTTTGTGATTGCCTGGATTAGCTGAATTCAGAAATGTTCTTGGAAATTTCCGTCATATAAAAATATTATAGTGAGTTCTCATCCACCTCGTTAACTGCATGTGGCATGTTGAGACTTCTGTCTGCTCCTCAGTGTCACAGTCAAAGTGGCCACAAAAAGCAAACATTTTCAGCTGACTCAGGTCATTGAGGCAGACACAGCAGCACAGCTAAAGACTCATGAAAGGGACCAGAGAACTGCTCCAGGAAGCAAGAGTGATGGCGTAAGTTTATTGGAAGTGGGACAGAGTATTTGAGCATTCGGCTGTTCCTCTCCTTTCAACTTCTAGACTGGCTTAAAAGTATTATAGTGGGAGCCCGGTTTCTTGCTGTTAGAGTGAAAGTGTATAAATTAGCAAGGAAAGAGATGAGTATGACCTACATGGAAATGGACTGGAGTTGGAGTCTTCAGTACAAGCTTGGCATCATATAGATAAGATGGCAATGCATAGGAACACTGACAGATATATCTTTGCTCTGTCTGTCTCCAGCAAAAGCCTAGAAGCAACAGCGTCCCACCAGCAATGCACCCAGATCTTACTTCTTGGTGAAATGACCAATTCTAGGACCTCATAGGAAGTACACAAGAGGAGTCTAGAGAATCTCTAGTCCTGAAAGTAGTGATTAAAATAAAACAAACAAACAAACCCAAAACAAAGCTGTAGAGGTATGTCAAAGGAACATAGGAACGAAATGGAAAAAATCTCAAGAGCCAAACCTGGGAAAACTGCAGTAGCAAAACACATATAGAAGTATGGATATAACTCAGGTATAGAATGAATGCTTATGACAAGTAAGTGAGGGAGAAGAGATAAATTTATATAATTTATATAGATACTCTGCCTTCAAGGAGGCGGAACATAACACACTACTCCTTAATTGTAGGCTATGCACAGTGACCTCCTTCCAAAGATTACAGTATGAAAAATGGAGAACACAGAAACTTGGCAGTGCATAAACTTGGCAAATGTTATCTCAGGTGGTGAACTTAACATCAAGAGTGATAAAGTTGTGTTGGTAGCATGAACCTTCACATGATGAGATGGGAACAGAATTTTATCTCTGTCCTCTTCTTCCCCTAAACACACAATCCTGGTCCAATCGTGAAACAAATATTAGCCAGATCCTAAAACAGGCACAGTTTAACTAAGACCTGACCACTCCTCTCAAAGCTATCAAGGGCGGGGCTGGGAGAAAGCTGGGTGGCCTAAGTGCCTGCTTGGCAAGTGCAAGGACCCAGCCTTAATCCCTAGTACTGGATGGTGTGCAGGCCCTGCACCATGTGGGCCACCAAGACTGGGCATGGTGGCACACACCTGTATTCCCATCACTGAGGAGGCTGAGACAGCAGGATCACTCTGAGTCTGAGCTGTATAGCAAGAGCCTGTACCAAATAAATAGATTTAAAAAAACTATCAAGGGTATCAAAACAAGTTGAATCTGAAAATTTATCACAGCCAAAGGAGCCTAAAGAAACTGATGACTAAATGTAATGTGGGATCTTAGAACAGAAAAAGAATATGAGGTAAAAACTAAGAAAAATATAGTATAGGCTGAGGAGATAGCTCAGTGGTCTAAGTGCCTGCCTGGCAAGCACAAGGGCCCAAGTTTGATCCCTGGTACTGTGCTGGCCCTGAAACTGGGCATGCTGGTGCACACCTATAATCCCAGAACTGGAGAGGCTGAGAGAGGAGGATCACTATGAGTCTGAGCTGCATAGTGAGACCCTGTATCCAATAAATAAAAAAAAGAAAAATAAAATCTAATATGGACTAGATATAGTATGGGCCTCATTATAATGCACTGGTTCATTAATTGTAACAAATATATCACATTAACGTAAGGTACTAATAAGAGAGAAAATTGGGTTCTTTTCAAGTACTTGAGAACTCTATTTGCCATTTTTGTATAAATCTGAAAGTTTTAAAAAATTTAGAAGTTTAGAAAAAACAATCATCAGAGTATACTATTTAGAAAGTATACCCTGAAGTATTTATGAGAAATAAATTCAAGGTTTAAAAATAAAAATAAATAAATAAATAAAAAATAAAATAAAATAAAATAAACACATTGTGCCCACTCCTCGGCTTAAGAAATGATGCTTACCAACGAGCTGAAGTCCCCTGTGTGCCTCTCCTTGGGTATACTCCATTCCCTTCTGGAGAAAGCTGTTATCCTGAATTTGGCATTTAGTACTCCCATGGTTTGTTTTGTCCTGTTTTGCTATTGTTTTGTTTTGTTTTTTAGATAGGGTCTCACTGTGTAGCCCAGGCTGGCCTTGAACTCGCAGTGATCCTCCTGCCTAAGTGTCCCAGGTGCTGGGATTGTAGGTGTGCACCACCAAACCCAGTTCCCATGTATTTCTTGATATTTTTTTATGACATATTGATTTGTATGTTTTAAAATTTCAAATCAATGCTATCACAATACATCTGCTTTTGTAATGTTTCATTAAATATTATTCTTATAAAACTCATGTTGGCTTATTCTAATACATTCATTTTCATTGCTATCAAGTTATCTATTATATACATAGGTCCAAGTCTGTTGGTCTTTTCAGTGCACCTCAATGTGCCCCACATTGCTGTAGGTGAAAGGCCTCCCATTTGTCCTTTGTTTGCCTAAAAACTAGAGCGCTCTCACTGGCTGGTCCATTCCACATAGCACTATGTCTCAGTCTGGCAGCCTCACCCCTCCCTCCATTCTCCTCTCCTCCCCTCTCCTCCTCTTCATTCCCTTTGTAAAAAGGGAATTGTCTTTTGAGCTCTGAAGTCTTTTTGCTGAACTAAAAGGTCTACCACTTCTTCCTTAGCAGCCCTACCCATTTAAATTTATGAAAAAAAAGTTTACAAATTGTTCTCTCTAAATATGCTCTAAAAGAGAAATAGCTCCAGTTTTGTTATAAAACATGTGTTTAATGCCCTTGAATATCTTGACTTATAAATGAAAAATATAATCTGAAGTTGCCTTGAGCAGTGTATTCCAAATGCATTTTCAATAAATGAAGGTTCTATAAAACACACAGAGAGGCCAGGGAAATGGCTCAGTAGAATAAGCACTTCCCTGGCAAGCGCGAGGACCTGGGTTCAATCCCTGGTTCCGCCAAAAAAACCCCTACAAAAACACAGAGAGGACAAAACTGGAAAAGAAAGAATGAGTTGTGAGTCAGGGTCATGCCCTAAGTGCAAAAGAATGCATGCCACTTCTTATGTAACTGTAGCCTTTGACTATATGTTCCCCCTCTTTCTACCTAAGCCTATCTACAAGGAAAGAAGGAAAGTTTTCATCTTTGGAGAGAAAAGTAAAACATGCAGACAGAGGGAAGCATGGACAAACACGTGTGCAGGTCTGCGGGCTCAGAGGTCAAAGGCCTTCAAATCCAGAGAGGAGAGACTGTTGAATTTTGGGGCGTTTCAGTTGCATTCTAAGCTGTAGAGGGTAGTCCTCCTGTGAGGAAGTGCAAAAAGTGTCACACTTAGATTTATAGTAAGAGAAAATGTTTAATAAAATCGTGTATTATCTATGCTATTTTCTCAAGTTGCAGACTATTTTTAATCCCGTTAAACAATGCAAGAGTAAGTCCAGGAGATCTTTTGTATAATATGGCAATTGTAGGTAATAACAATGCATTGTGTACTTGAAAAGTGCTAAGAAAGATTTTAAATGTTTTAGATGCATGTGAGCACACACACACACAGGATAAATACATGTAGTAACATATATGACTCGATTTAGCTATTCCCCAGTGTATACACGTATCAAAACTTCATGTTGTATAGACCAAATATACAAATTTTTGATCACTAAAATAAAGACAAAAAAAAAAAAAAGCTATGAGTAGTAGAGCATGCCAGCAACTCCAGCTACTTGAGGTGCTGACACAAGAGGCTTAAAGTTCAAGGCCAGCCCAGCAATGTAAGGAAACCCTTTTTTAAAAGCAAGGTGGGTGGTTAAGGCTGTAATTCGGGGTGGAGCACTTGCCTAACATGCACAAGCCCTGGGTTCAATTCCTAGGTCTGCAAAAATAAGTAAGTACATAAAATCAAGAGTGCTTTTAAAAAAGGAGATCAGTTTATTGGAAATTGTGTTTTTGTGGTGTTAATCTGGCAATTGGATGTTGGAAAAGGTGAAGAGGTGAGTATGTGTTGGGAAGCAGGATTGGTCAGGAGAACACAATCTAGACTCAAGCTGCAATGCAGGAACAGAGCCGTGAGGGCCTAGACTGAGGCGATCAGAGGGAATATGGAGAAACATGGCAAAGACTTTTACAGTGAGCTGCCAACATGACTTGGCTGGGCTGCTTAAACGATAGGCAAGAAGAAAAGGGGTAAAAGTCATGACATAGTTACAGTGTGGGGCATGGGAGAAGGGTGGTGCCATGGCCAAAGATGAACGCATAGAGCACTACCACAATACCCCAGGGAGCCAGCCCATGGAGACCATGGGATCTCCAACAGCGGGTGGGGAGGTACTCATTCATTAGGGTGGAGATATTCGAAAGACATGGAAGAAGAAAAGGAAATGGAGGCAGTGGGACAAAAACTGATGAATGGAAAAACAGATACTCCATTGTCAAACAGCCAGTACTTTCAAAGAGGAAGTTCACATTGATTGGCAGATAGAACCATTCTCTCTGTGTTTGTATCTACAGCTCCTTTCCTACTTATACTGTTTCTACAGGGGTTGAGACAGGACTTCTTTCTATTGTTCTGCCTTGGTGAGACCCAGGGAACCTCACTGCTCTTCTTAGGTACAGGAGCTCAGCAGCCCAAGGACTCAGTGAGACCAAGAGCAAGACCAAGAAGTGGAATGACAGAAAGAGAGGAGCAAATGTCCCCGACTCACCAGTGTGAATGCCCATTCATGCAGGACACTATCTGCATGCACTAGCATTGGGTTCCTTCTCACCTCTGGAGAGGATGCCAGTGGCACAGCTGACACCACAGCACCCCTTGCTTCCCTCCTCTGTCCCTGAACCCACAACTGATGATCAGCCACACCATGAGACTCCACCTGCATATTCTGCTTTATATGGACATTTACAAATTGCCTTTATTTCCAGGTTTCTAGACACTTTCTTTCTTTTTTTAGAATATATTTGGTTGTTGCAGGGTCTCACTATGCAGCTCGGACTTATGGTGATCCTCCTGCTTTCAGGGTCCTCAGTCCTGGGACTGTATGCATGCACCACTACGCCCAGACTCTAGCTGGCTCAGCGTGCCCTGGGGGCAGGGCTGGCACAGCATGTAGTGCCAGCTATCGACTCCTAAACAGGCACTTAAATCTGCTGAGCTATCTTGCCAGCCCCAACTAGACACTTTCAGTAAGTATTCTCTTCACCAAAAATATATCTCCCAACCTTTTACATATTTGTAAATTTACTGAATGCTTTGCTACAGCACATCTGAGTTGAAATTATCCACAGTGAACAGATTATCCCTTGATAATACACCTTGCCTGTTTATCTAGATATGCATTTACTGCAACTACTATGTGCCAAAACACCAAAAGAATATAGTTGCTTGGGACACAAAATCCAGTAAGTGGAGCGATTGCTTCCAAGGAATCTGCAGAGAGAGGTGGATAAGTGAGTCCAACTTTCGAGGATGGTCCTGAAAAAGGGTCATCAAGAGATATAGCTACCCCTTCACAGGGATTTTATTTTATTGCTAGTACTGGATGGAGCTTTCTGCAGAGGAGATAGTTTTGTTTTGTTTTGATGGAACCGGGGATTGAACTCAGGCCCTTGTGCTTGCCAGGCAAGCTCTTATTCTACAGAACTATCTTCCCGGCCACTAAGGATATAGATTTAATAAGGCAACCAGAATTTTTGATTGGCTGATGGTTTTATAGGAGCATAGTTTTAGATTCCAGTATGAACATAATACACACCTTTGTAAAAATGGTTATGTGTGGATTGGGTACAAAAATAACTTAACCATGGGGTTTAGCAAATGATGAAAGAGAAGAAAGATTTGTGTGTATAGGAAAGATTTGTTGTGACTTTTCTTACTGAATATGGAGATTCTGCCCTAGGTCTTCATCTCTGTATCTTCTGTTTAGAATTTATAATTGCATAGGAGTTTAATACAAGTTTTGCAGCAAATGGATTTTAATTAATTTGAAACGTTCTGCCTGGGGATTCTTTGTCCTTTGGAAAATTAGATAGATTGCACCAAGATGCCTTAAATGAGAAGCCACCGAATGCCCTTTTCCACAAAGTTTTCTGCAGTGTAGAACAGTATGCACGCCAACATGATAGCTTCCTTTCTGTGCCATCCACAGGGGTCTTGTTCTGTCTGTCTAAGGAGAGGATGACAGGTTTGTGGCCACGACATTCTTCTCCCTTACAACAACATTTTCACTTTATAATTCAAATGAGCCTTTCTTGAAAAACCAGTGGGACAGACTAAAATCTTCTAAGGCAGTTAAGCAAAGTTTTGTACTTTATGGGCGAGGATAATCCCTTCAACGTTTTCAGAAATAAGTTTACAAGCTGCAGGCCTGGTGAGCCATGGACGTGTGTGGCAAACGGAGACAGAGTGTCCTCCAGCAGTCTGTGTGACACGCAGTAAATCCTCGGCTTTGGCAGGCCCACAAGCACGGTGAGAAAGCAAGGTCAGCGCTCTCCCTGTCTCACGAACCCTTCATCGCCGGTGTCTGATAAGCCAGAGGAGAAGTTTAATGAAGCAGCTGCTGAACGCTGACAGGAGGACTCGAAATGAATATAGAGAAAATGAAAATATTATGCACCAAATTGGCAGAACAGAAGACAGACTATTAGCAGACACAGAAATAGAGTGTGGTGGAGAGTTTTCTCAGGCCAGCTGGTGACAACAGAATATCTATGCAAGGAAGTAGTAAAACGAAAACCACACATGGGGCGCGGAGGACTTGGAAAGCCAAGTCACACCGGGATGGAGGGCATAAATCGGAAAGCTCTGCCAGCATTTTGAAAACTAAACATGGCAATGATGAAAGGGCACTTGCGCATCTGGCTGGAGAGTAACGTGAACTCAAAAGACGGAGCGATGAAAGAGGCACGCGAGACAGGATCCGAGGGCAGAAAACCTTTTATGCCTTTTCCCTGCTGTTTTGGTCTGCTGTTTGTTGCTTTTTTGTCTATGATTGGTCACCGTAGCTGTGCTTTCTACTCTTTTCCTTTCCATTTTCCTTCTGTGAGCTTGTGCAAACACGCAAGAAAATAGCATTACAATTCAAGGGGAATGTTATTGCAAAATGGGGAAGCATAATGTTTTATGGTTTGAACTGGTGCTATGAGCAAGTGTGTTCATAGAGATAGCAGAGTAACAGTGCAAGAATAAATATCTTGTAATCAATAAGAAGAAAAGTGACAAGGATGTTTCTCTCTCTCTCTCTCTCCTCTTTCTTTCATTTTTAAAAATATATTTGGTTGTTGCAGGGCCTCACGACGCAGCTCGGACTCATGGTGATCCTCCTGCTCTCAGGGTCCTCAGTCCTGGGACTGTATGCATGCACCACTACGCCCAGACTCTAGCTGGCTTAGCGTGCCCTGGGGGCAGGGCTGGCACAGCATGTAGTGCCAGTTATTGACTCCGGTCCCTGCGCCTGCTTAAGCTTGCCTAAGCAGGTGCTTAAGTCCACTGAGCTATCTTGCCAGCCTTAACTAGATACTTTCAATAAGTATCTCTCTCTCTTTCTCTGTGGGTGTGTATATGGCTATTTCAAAGAATAAAAAATATCTTTGAGCAATGTACCCTCTTACCAGGGGCAACTCTGCCTATTGTGTTTAGCTGATATAGCAGCACTATGATTTATCGCTTCTGGGCCTTCCTAACATATTGCTATTATCACCCACACAAGTGTATTAAACATTGTAAGAGAGTAGCATCATTATTCTGAGTTCAGGTTAGGCTAGAGCTGAGAGGATATTTACTTCATCTCTGAAGAAACCCGAGGGAAACTACTGCTTAAGAGGAATTTGTCTAAAATGAGGGGACTCTGATGACACTGAGAAACAGAAAACAATGAAGCTTACCCTATTAGGAAGAAGTCCTACAGGCTAGATTTCTTTAAAATAGAAAACTATACCAGTGGGCAGAGATGTGGGCATCTGTAGCTATCATCCCTTTGATGGGCACAGAGAGGGTAAGAGGCATAGGGTATGCTGGTTGCCTCTGGCCTTTGGTCACTGCCAAGTGGGCCACTGGCTCTTCCTTTACAGATTGTCAGGGCCGCCTTGCCTGCTTCAAATCAAACCTCAAATTAAGTAAAAAGTTTTCGTTGTCCTACCAGCAGGACTCCGAGTGTTGACTTCCAATGGCATTGAATCTTGCCATGGAGGAGTCCATGTTCTTGGTGTTCTGACTTCTTTCTGGGTGGTTTACGTCATGGAGTCTTGCGCTTTAATTTCCCCACAGGAGTCAGAGGAGCTTGGGGTCCTGACTGGAGGAATTCCTCGCAGGCACCCTCTTTCCATGACCAGGTTGGAAGAGCACGCCAGCAGAAGGGACCAGGGGTGAAGGGGGAGCGGAGGGAAACAAAATGGATTATGAATTTGAAAATTGCCAATTATCGTGTATCATACAGCTCAGAGCGCTGGCACGATGATCAGCCACAATCCAGATTTTTCAGCTTAAATGGCTTTACATTCAAGCAAGCAAATTAACCATAAAATAGGGGGGGAAAAAAAACAAAATATCCCAAGAAAGAATAAACTGCAGATAATAAGCACCAATCTGGTGTTGAATGCAGCCCAAGACACCAATTGTTTTAAGTCACGACAAAGACAGCTGAATGCTCGTCTTGTGGATGCAGGGCGAGGATGATTGCCTGCATGAGTATCTTCTCTCACAAATAACAGTTTTTTCGCTCTTAATTTTCTGCTAAATTGGAAGCTAACTGCTTCCCACATTGTCATTGGAACACCTGCAGCTGTGCTGGATTTCTGCGCACCATTTCTTTTAGGTAAAACAGCACTCCACTTCCTTCAGCGCCTCATTATGCCGAGGTCTTCCTTTCACTGTGCTGTGGCACTAATGATTCAGGCAGGCTGGTCAGTCATTAAGTGACAAGCAAATGATACCGTGTGCAACGTGTGAGTAATCGGTCTGCACAAATGAAATCACAGACTTGCCTTTCCCATCATTCATTTCACAAACAGTAGCAATGTGGCGCACAGCAGGTAGCGCAGTTAAAAACCAGCCTTGTAAAACAAATTTCCTGCAGCCGGTTAAGGGAGCTGCCACGGGCTGGAGGCTTCAGCGCCTGGATTGTACTCGGAGGAGTTAAGGGAGATTGGGGTGGGGGAGGCAGGGAGGGAGGAGCTGGGACGAGAGCCCCGGTACATACATTAGAGTAATTAAGGGTTTTGTGTCTTATTGGTATGTTTTTCATTTGTATGGATCTCAGAAATGACTGTTGGATTAGCAAACCCAAAACATACAGCATACATTTCACTGTTCCTTGTCAGGAGGTAGCTGTTAGGGGGCTGAAGCAGGGTTCCCAAATAAATGGTCTCAATGTGGAGTCCCAAAGACGTCACTGTAGGTCAGATGGATTGCTCAGAAGCGAGGCATGCAAATCACAGTGATAGAAAGCTTCATGGCTCTTATTTTCACAGTAGATCCCCTTTGGATGCATGGGCTTTGTTTCAAATAGTGCAGAGTGGCTGCTAATCGAGACCTGCCCTGTGTGCTGAGGCTTAAAAATGCGTTAAATTAGCCTGGGGGAGGAAAAACTAAACTAAGAGAGGCCGACAGAGAATTCCTGTGGTCCCACCTTTTCCCTTCTGGCTTCTTGCTAGTGCATTTCAGGCCATGCTAGTGGGGCAGGGGCTACTTTCTTCCTGGGGCTGCAGTCCCATCAGGTTTGACTTATTCCTACTTCGTGGCTCCCCCTTGATCTGAGGCCCTGGTTCCTACGAAAACCAACCTCATTTTGGCCTCAAGAATGCTCTGAGTCTTTTGTAGCAACGATGGGCGGTGGGAGGACAAGCCGCAGCTATCCGAGTGGATCCGCTCTGTTCTCTCCCTGCTGTCTGAAACAGTACAGAACAGCTTCTCCTCTGGCTTTTATTTTTTCCTTGCTCTGATCATTCTGATTCTGGCTTTAGATTTTCTCCTGTATACTCTCAGGCAGCGGGCCAAACTCCAGAAAATGGCCTGCACTGGCTGGGCAGACTGAGATGCTCCTGGTGTGCACACACTGTGCGGCTAGCATCCCCAGGCACCCTGGCTCTGTCGTCACCCACCTTGGGGTTGCCTTCTGAGCTTCAGTGGGATTTACAGATTAAGTCAGTATCCACAGCCCCCTTCTGTTCCCTGACGACTATGGATAATGCTGAGATGGTTACATATTGAACATCCCTAATCTCAAACAAAAATTTAAAATGCTCCCAAATCAGAACCATTTTGGGCCCTGACTTGATGCCACAAATGGAAAATTCTGTATCTAACCTCATGAGAGCAGATTAAAAAAAAAAAAAAAAAGCAAACCAATGCACTAAAATTATTGTGGAAAATTACTTTCAGGCTATGTGTCTAAGATACATGTGAAACACAATTGAGTTTCACATTGAGGCTTGGATCCCATTCCCAAGATATCTCGGTATGTATATGCAAATATTACCAAATCTAAAGGCCTCCAAAATCTAAAACACTTCTGGTCCCATTCATTTTGAGTAAGGGACATTCAACCTGTCTGAAGAGAGAAAAGAGTGTTCTTCAGTCCAAAAGTTTGAATACCAGAAGTTTCTTTTGAGTAAGACCAACAGCTTTACTCACAGTTGAGATTCTTTTGTGGATTGACTAACGTTCTCAAAAAAAGAAAAAAGCAAGGCTGGGAAGATAGCTCAGTAGAATAAGTGCTTGTCTGGTAAGCACAAGGTCCTGAGTTCAATCCCCAGTACTGAAAGAGAGAGAGAGAGAGAGAGAGAGAGA
>NDGN011185590.1:0-10303 GCA_002564285.1 Tympanoctomys barrerae | reverse complement strand
AGGCTCAGGTTGCTGAGGTTGGATCCCACAACTCAAGCCAGCCAAACCTGCCCTGAAGGCATTTGGAGAAAAAAAAAAAAAAAGACAGCGTAAGAGGAAATAAGGAAGGCCAGAGAGATAGCTCTGTGGACCAAGCACCTGCTTAGGCAAGCACAGGGACTGATCCTCAGCACCACTTGCCACAGTGGTCACACCCCAGACGTGCTGAGCTGGCCACTGAGCCCAGGTGGTATGTGCCTATAATCCCAGCGCTGGGGAGGCTGAAAACAGGAGGATCACTATGAGTCCATGCTGCATAGTGAGAACTGTACCAAATACTAAAGAAGAAAAAAGAGAGGGAGAGAGGAAATAGGTGGATCTGTTGCAAAAGAGAAGAGATCCAAGTGATGGGATAGAGTAGAAAAGAGACTGTGAGATAGATCAGATTCATGCAATAACCCCCACAGGGTACACAAACATGCATATAAAGATGTTCACTGAAAATTCATCGTAACTAAAATTTTAGAAAAATCTATAAGCAGACTAGGATAGACATCAACAGAGCATCAACTATCTGTGAACGGCAAGATTACAGGTGAAATGCATTTTCTGTAATGAATATGTATCACTTCTGCAATAAGCAGACACAGTGTTTTCAGTCAGGCTGATGGGTCCCCCTTATCTCACTTCTCACTGCTTCTCAACTCCCCGAAAACAAACCAATGCTTGCTCTACCACAGGTATCTTAGGGCCCTAAGGGAAAGGTCAAGAACACCACAGCACTCACCCACTTCTAGATGTTTTGCCAGGTGGGAAAAGTAAGCCTCTATTTGTTTAGGCTATCCTAAGTCAGGTGTTCTATTACATGGGGCAGAAAGCATTCGCATATATTTAATAATCACAACATGCATTAAGGTAATACTGTATAAAATAATATTTGCTAGCATACTAAATATTATGGTCATACACACCATGCATACTACATTGTAACTTACAAATATACTAAATAACACATGACATGTTAAGGCTTTCACAACCCCCCACTCATTTATTTTGATCCACCAGCTGGGTGTGGACACTAACACAGGTCGCGCCAGCTTCCAGCTACGTAATCACCTCTCTGAGGTAACTGGGAAGCACAGTTCAAGAAAGGTGGTTGGTGAGAACCTTAGGTCACCAGCAGAGGCCCATGTGCAGCAAAGAAAACCCAAGCAGCCGCTCCTGCAGCTTACAGTGTGGCCCAGCATTGCCACTTCCAAGAAGAGATGCTGAGAAAAGAACCACGGGCATGATCGTGGACATACGCAGACATTCCTCATTACTACACATCAGGGGAAAATGGGAGAAGCCACATGTGAAACAACTGGTATAAAAATAATGGCATTCTACCAGCTGAGTACTGCGGAAAAGCTAACAACCTGGGAAAATGTGAATGTTACTGTGATGGCTGAAAAGTACGTGGGAGTGATGACTGCAAATTCTATTTAATGAATAATCCCAGTTTGGAAAATAGAATAAACAAAAATATACATGCAACATAAGAAAAAGATAGGGTACATGGACAATGCTATCAGGAAACAGTGGAATGGCAATGGTATCTTATTCAGAGAATATTTCTGCGTTTAAAATCTAAAATCACTTTATTTTCTTATGCAGTTAATAAAATCATTTTCTGAGTGGCACCTTCTCATGCAGTACTATGTGTCCTGTCACCAGGATGCTGCATTCATAGGCACCAACTCTGACTAATGTCTCCCTGCAAATTCAATGGTGTTAACAAGAAATTATTTATTTTTGTGTTTTAAAAATAGACTGATGCCAACAGCTGCAAGCTAAAGTACAGAAAATGATAAAGAAATTTTGTTTCCAAGTGAATTTGCATTATATACAGTATGCTTTAATTCCATAAATACAGTTTTGATGATGCTGACTTGAGAAAAATATTGATGTTTCCTTAAATAAGTCTATTATGTATTGAAATTCAATCCCTTACTTGAAATTGAATGATCATGTAAACAATAAAAGTGAATGCAAATGTGGTGTGTCACTGACAGGAAAGCAAGTCCACCTATACCCATGTCCTTATCCACTGGCTTCTTGATGCAGAAGAGGCAGCTACCAGGCCAGTCCACCACCGAAGACTGGAGAGTTCAAGCTCCCCAGTGGAAGCTTGAGGTGCAGGCTCCAGGCTGAGCCTGCACACTGGAGTCCCACTTGCCTGCTTAACCCCCGTGCTTCACTTCTCTACCCTACTGTTACGGTTTGTGCCAATGTGCTCGGAGGCCTCATGCGGTCATGAGGGTGGGCTTCCAGAGCTTGTGACTGCCTCATGGTCCAGTGCTGGGTCTGAGTGCTGCACACACCCTGGGCAGGTGGCCTGTGCGCAGTGTAAGGCTCGCTCTCTCCCGCTCCTCCCTTCTGCTCTTGCTGCTTTTGCTGTTTTCCAGAGCCATGAATGGCTGCCCTCTGCCATGGGCCACGCTGTCTTGGAGCCAGCCAAGCATGGACCGATACCCCTACAAACTGTGAGTGAATAAGCCTTTTCTTCCTTAATTCTGGGGGTCAATTATCTTGTCTCAGAAACAAGACAAAAGTAGCCCAGATACCTACCACACAGAGTTCCCATAAAGATGGAATGAAAGAATCCACACTGAGGTGTGATGCAAGCCACGGTCCCTCCTAACTTCCTTCCAAGTCACCTCTGGAGACGGGCCATGGGCCCGGACCATCAGACAAGGAGACTTCAATACCCATCTTAAGCACACGTGCTAGGAGTGCTGGGAGATAGCTCAGTGGCATACATGCCCGCCTGGCAAGCGCAAGGTCCTGAGTTCTAACTCCAGTATTGGAGAAAAAAAAAACAAAAAACTCATATTGAGTACTTGACTTTTAAGTATAGATTTTATATCATTTACCTCAGTGATCCCCACAGTGATATGTTTAGAAAAATGTGGAGCCTTAGACCAATAGAAATCTGCTACAGCACCTGTATTTTGAGAAGGCAACACCCCTTTACACCTTGTCCTATTCAGTTTTTCACAAAAAGCAGTTTTATATTCAGGGCACTGTGACTGATACTAAAAGGTATAGCTGAGAATGCTGCTGAATGCATTTAGTGCTCCTCGTCACCAGGAAGCGCCCTACTTCCTTCCGTGTGGTCACTCATTGTATTAGGTGCTTTTCTCACTGCTGAGGCAGAATGCCCAACAGCCAAGGCTGAAGGGGGAAAGGTTTACCTACTTCACAGTCTGTGGAGGCTTTAGCCCCTAATTGGCTGGCTCCAGGGTAGGGGGGCTTCACGGGCAACTCCTCGTGGATGAGGGCAGCACACAACCAGGGACCTCAACGTTGGCTTTCTGCCGCTTCTACCTTATCCAGGCTACTCAGGGCAGGCAGCACTCACACCAGCAATCCCAGCGCCTGTGAGCCCAGCACTGCACCGAGAGTCAATCCCAGCATCGCACACTCAGGATCCAGCCACCTCTGAAAAAGCCCTGCCCACACGAGGCACGGGGAGAACATCCAGACCCAAGTCATAACGTTTGTTAAATCTCAGCCTAACCTATGAGGTAGGTTCTGTTATTATCCCCATTAGGTGGATCAGGAAGCTGAGGTACAAGGAGACAGAAATTTGCCAAGTAAAGATATGTATTAATGGAAATACAATATGTTAAATATAACACAATATATTAAATATTATATTTCCATGTTCTAATACCATAAAAATGACATACTGAGTAGCAAAGAGCATATCTAAGTATCATTTTTTTACCTCCTGTGAAATTGCAAATATAGTACTAAACGTGTTCCAAACATCCTCTCTTGCATTTAGGACAACTTGCAGTATTCCCATTTATTAGAGGAATAAACCTTGGATTTAAGTGAACTACCTATAATAAAACATAGATCTACTTGGCCCCATAGTCAACTATGACACAGTTCACCTTCTTCAGAAGATGAAGAAAAGGCTCGTCCCAAATTATAGGATGTAGAAGAGGAACAAGATCTTAGAATAGTATGACAGAAGGAGGAAGAGGAAGAGAAGGATGAGGAGGATGAGGAGGAGGAAGAGGAGGAGGAAGAGAAGGAGAAGAAGAAGAAGAATGGTACGATCCAAGCCCTCTCTTCAGAAATGTGGGAAAGGCCCAGTAAGAAGAGATTTATGCAGTGCAGTGGGAGACTCACAACTAACCCAGGCTCTCACCACAGTACCACTGCTTTTTCAGTGACATCATGAGGCCCCTTCCTACCAAGTCACCCACCTGAGGCCCTTCCAAAAAGAAACAGAGAGCCCAAACCATAACAACAGCAGGCTGCCCTCCCTGCCTGCCCCCTGCTGACCCTTGGCCTATGACATGTGCTTCTGGCTCCTTCAGAGAAGTGACACCACGAACAAAGGACAGAAGCTAGGGGAAAGAGCCCACAGCAAGGACAGAAAGTGGCCCTGCCCTTCCACAGTCTACCTGGGCCCACGGCCAATGCTTTCCCCGAAACAGAATTTGAGATCAAGGGAGAAAAGGGTTTGCTCACATACATCTGAGTCTTTTGTAGAAATAAAACCCAACAAAACCTAAATCTTTGAAACATGATCTGAATCAGCAAATCACCTGAATTTTTTAATTAAATGTACATCTTTCTTGTTTACATAGTACATAAACTCTAATAGAAATTTTTTCTTTAAATAGAATTTGGAGAGTTTGAATTTAAAATGCATCCAGTATTATATAATCCTTCAAATATAACAGTTATTTATGCTGCTTTGATTTCTAAGCTTCTTCTTTGATGATAAATATTAATATTTATCATTTTTCTGATGTTGGACTAATGAGAATCTTAAGTGTTTACGAGAAGGCATTTAAATATTACAGTACTGCAGATGTGTTTGTTTTCTGATTTATATTCCTGTCTGCAACATCAACTAGCATTTATTTTTTGTGCTGAATCCCAGGTTGTTCGTCAGCATTTTCAGTACACTTTACACACTCAGAACTGATGGTCTTTGTACTTCTTTCAAGACCCAAAGTATTGTGTAACATCACCAAATAACCCGTATGGGGGAAGTCTAGTTACGACTTTCAAAGGGAAAATTGGCATTTATATACAAGTATTATCCACCAAGCATAGGCAGACCTAACACCACGATCTCAGGTCACATCTATCCAGCACTGCATACGTGTCAGCTCTGAGAGCATGGAAGCTCCATGGTCGACTCCTCCAACCCAACGACACATTCATGATAATGAAGCCAGCCAATTCACGCCCCGGGCTTCACATAGACGATCTCACTCAATCCTCACAATAGTCTTGGGTAGATCTCATTAAAATTCTCATTTTAAAAATGAGGAAGATGACAGCCAAGAAATTTGTTCAAGCTCCCATATCTGGTAAATAGTAAAACACATGCTTTGGGTTTTAATGGATCTGGATTTCCAAGCTTAAAAATAATAGAAATATAAGATATAACAACAATGATGTACATAATACTATCATTTCCTGTGTACTTAGTACTAATGCTTTATATAGATTACTCCATCTAATTCAGACCTATCTATAAAGGATGTAATATTATATGAATTTTGCAGAGAAAAATAGAACTTTGCAAGTCAAAACAACGTGCTTAAGATAATCTTTGACCCATAATACGGCAATAGCAACACAGGTAGAATTTGAATTCTTAGCAACCCTATAAATTACACTGAAACAGAAAGCAACTTCGCAGAAATGATACTGACCTGAGCTCTGTGACTGTGAGTGCCACGGCGGCAGCACGCGTGGTGTGCAAGCCCCGAGCCCGTGGGAAACACACATGCTTCTGCTTACGATTTTCACACTGAAAACTGGCATCTCCTACAACTATCAGCCGACAACCACAGACACGACTACTACAATAAATAGGTTAACTGGCTTATCACCTCCTGAAGCTTTGTCCCCTGCTCAAAGGAGCCAGGAGAGGCCCTTAACTGTAGATTTCTCTGTGACCACGGGCTACTGAAGCTCCTTGGCCTTGCTTTTAACCCCTGAAGACAGAAGAATTTAAAAATGGGGTTTTCAAACTACACTAGTCAAATGTCGGCCTTCTACCTGTTCTTCTGAAGACATCCGTCCCTCCATCTACTCTGCACGGCTCCCTGCACATCAGGGATATGCGCATGGTCCCTGCGCTGCTACTTCCTTAGGAAAACCTCTGCTGGCCTAGAGTGGGCGCATGCCCAGCGCCGGCACTCCTTCCTCCTGGGCACAGGAGCAATTCTGAGGGTGGACACACCAGCTCAAGTGCAACTCCTTCAATCTGTTTTAAATGTTGGGACGTGGCATGCAAATGGATATAGATCACTCCATAAAATAGTCTCTAAATTTAAAGCAGGATACCTGACAACCTTAAAGTAAGATATTTGATACTGTATGAAGATTAGAATTTGAGAAAACCTCTTGCCCAATGGAAATGTATCTAGACCAACTCCAGTGCCACCTCCTTTACCTAAATTTAATCCACGTGGACTGCTTTCTAACCTGTGGCTTGCAGCCCTGAGTGTAAGTTACAGTCACCCACAATGAATGTGCTCCATCTATATTAATTAGATCGGGAGTGGGCTGGTGCAGGTCTCGGCACCTCAGTTTCAACTCTGCTAGAACATGATCACCCATCTGTCCCCAAGTGAGTTTCAAGCCTACCACATATTCTGTATCTCAGGGCAGACCATCTAAATTGGTGGACCAAATTCAGTGAAAGTGAGGACTGCCTCTTTCATGCCATATAGGAACTGGCAAACAGAGAATTACATTTATACAGATAATCGTAAAACAAACATCTTTCCCTCCTTCCTCCACTCAACTATCTTCTCACTGCTATACCTCCCTATTTCCCACATTCTGCACTTGTCTCTCCGTCCCCTGCTTTCTCCTGGATCGCTACACCTCATCTCTCCCCATACTCATTCCTGGGAAAGTTGAACAGGAATCAGCCCTTCGAGGCTCAAATGCCTTCTAGTAGTTCCAATCTCTCCCTCCAGCTGTCCTCAACTTCATGCATACATTCCCGCTTGCCACCATCTGATCTTCTGGTACAACCAAGCAGGCAGTGTTCCCTCAGAACCCGAAAACAGCAGCAAGGGGTGCTATTTTTGTTTTTGTCTGTTTAGAACAAAAAACCTGGGAAGATGATTTTTGAGACATACAGAAAATGAGAATTTTGATCTTGCCACATACCCCCAGCATTGATTCAATGGTAACAGGCTTACAGAAGGTAGTCTCCTCAACTAGAACGCGCATGCGTTAAGCCTCCCGCGGCAATACCAGCGCTTCACCGTTGTCTATCATGGGTTCACCATTATCTACCCGGGTTTTTTAACTCCAGGAGTTGTGAGACTGAGAAGCTGAAAAATATATGGAACTTCACTAGAATTCTGCTTGGGGTTTTCTTTCCTCTTTTTTTTATTATCTAAAGAGTATACAAAATAGAAAAAAATTGAAACAATACAGAACTTCACCAAACAAATCAATAGGAATGCAACAATGGTTGCTGCATTGCATAACGTTGTCCTTAGTTAACAGAAGCAAATCCGTAACAAGGAAGGCTAATAAACACATAAGAAAACTCGGAAAAGAGTCTTTAATTTCTAAAATACTGTCAATTGTACCTTTTATAAGCTTCTTGAGCAATTTCTCAATTTTCTCTTCTAATCATATTTATTCCAATTAAAAAGAAACATTGGACTACCTACAAAATATCCTTAAAGTACATAATTGTTAACTTTATTAAGCCCTATTCTTTTTTCCCCTTTCTCTTTTTATCTCTATGGAGTCAATGGAGTAGAAAAATAAAGCAGCCACATTGTGAAACAAACTCCCGGTGAGTGGATAAGGCTCAGGAAATGCTGAAAAATGAAGTTATGCTGTTGAGTAATATAAATTCAGGCCAAGAATGCTCCTGGACTCTTGATGGGAGGTTTCAAAATAAATCCTTAAGCAAAAGTACACAAATTTCCTATGCAGAAAATCTCCTAAAGTCATGAGCCTTACAGAGACTCTGAATCACCGCCCAAAAGATGTTACGTTGGCACCGAGTCATTCTAAACTGAAGGCAGCTAAGACACCGCGGAGGGCACCTGGCCTTTCCCCACCACCCTATCAGCAGGATGGACACCTCCCTTGGTAAAGCAGACACATGTCCACTGGGAAAGGCAACCCACGCTCTATCAGGAGGAAGACGACTCTTGGCGGCCCATCGAACCTTCTCCAACAACCTTTAATCTTCAGTTCCCCTGCCCCACTCCAACTCCCCTTCCAAAAAGCCAAACCACCTTTCCCTTTATCTAGCTTCTGCCCCACATGGACATTAGCCTCTGGGGCCACCATCTCCTTGCGTCTTTCTTCATCTTCTGTGGACATCTCCAAATGCAAACACATGAAATAGTTTCTCCTCTTGACCTGGGCTTTGTTAATTTAATGTCCACGGCCTTTGAAGCACGGTCTAAGTGGGCAGAAAGTTTTTTGCTCTGTTTTTTTTACCTCCCTATGCCCTCATATATTATGAATAATCCAGAAAATTAAAAGTAATTAAATGATCTTCTTTATTCTGCCCTGAAATAAGAGAAAGAGGCTAAGTATTTAAAAATAAAAACTTTTATAATATGTAGCCTCTCTAGAAGTAGTTCATTTCAAGCTACTTATTAGAACATAAGACTATTACTGCTGAAAGTGGGTTATATCTTATTGCAACAATCCTTTAGACCTTATCCACAACTGTTATGGATTGGTGGGGAGTGAAATATCTGGGAAATAGCAGTTATGGATCAAGAAAAGTATGTAACTTAGTTTCTTTTGAATATTATTGTAATGGGTTTATACTTTTTCAGCTATGAAGAAACAACCTAAATAAAAGAGAAACACAACCCGAAATTCAATATAAGGAGAACCTGACTCACCTCACGTAAGGAAAGCCAGAGATCCAAGGGAGACAGGGGAGGATGTCACTCAGAGTTAACCTCAAACATAACCCAGGGCACAACCTGGAGTTAGTTCATCAAATTGCACGAGAACTCTGAGATGGGGCATCTCATCTCTTTCACATCCAAAGTCTTCAAACTGCTATTTCCCAGATATTTCACTCCCCACCAACACCTTTCATCTCTTACATTATTCCTGATCTATCTCACAATGTTCTATTATTAGGACCAGTGGCTCTCAGTCCTAACTGCACTTTAGAATCACCTGAGAACCTTTAAAAAATAACACCCAAACACCTGTCTTCCCTGACCCAATTTGATTTGATCTGTGTGGATCGGACCAGCCCCGGGTGCTCTTAGGACTGAGCACTACTGGTTGGAAGCCAACCCAAACAGACTAATATTATATAAAGAAGGAATAAATTTCCCATTCAAAGGCAAGGCACATCAAACTCACAGGACAGTAATCCTATATAGCATGTTACTTTAAAGGTTCCGATTTTTCCCAGCAAATTTAGAGACTTGATTGAATGTTCTGAAATACATCTATCTGCCTAGGATAGGATTCAGCACATGCTAAAAAAAAAATGATTTTAAGGTGAAGAAGTATGAGAAAAGCACCAAAGCAGAAAACTTACACTCCCTTTCTCCCTCCTCCCATGAAGGAGAAAAACTAGAAAGGATTTTCTAACTTTTGATCCCATGAATAAGGTCATAAGGTCTTCATGTGAAAGGTGTAAAATCCCATTTTCCACAGCTATTTCCCTTTTAAGTATCTTCCCAAAAGAGTTAAAGACATCATATTACAGCAACGTGCAGACCCATGTTTATAGCAGCACAACGCATAATGCCTAAATCTTAGAAGCAGCCTGTGTGTCCACCAGCAGATGACTGGATAAAGAAAATGTGGCATTTAAATACAGTGGCGTCCTATTTTGTCACCAAGAAAGATAATCTTGAGTCATTTATAGGAAACCAGATGCACTGTAAGATCAGAATGTTAAGTGAAATAATTCAGACACACGAGCTTAAATATTACTTGATTTCTGAGAAACCCGCAATATAAATAAGAAGCAAAGTAAAGGATAGATAATTCTAAGTAGGGAAATCTCTCTTAAATGGGAAGAGATCAAGAGATGGAGAGAGGAAGGAGGGAGGGGAGAGGAGGGGAATGGCATGAAGAAGGAATTAGGAAGTGCTAGGTACAAATACTGACTCCACATGAGAAACATAAGCATCATGCGCTGCAAACATGTGCTGATAAAAACTAAAAAGACAAAAAGAAATTCAGTTTATTAAAGAAAATAAGACATTCACCCAGTGCCTTGAGGAAAAGAACATTTTTTTCTCTGAAGACTCCAGGTCCTGATACTGAATCC
>NDGN011185586.1:0-14385 GCA_002564285.1 Tympanoctomys barrerae | reverse complement strand
ATTATTTTTATTGAGAAACAAATAGCAATGAGACAGTTTCAAAACAGGTTAGTAGGACAGTTTGAATAATTAAATGAATTTCTTCTTTTCAATAATAAAGGTATTTTTTCTAGAAGCATTTAAATTTCATTTATTTGACAAGCATAATTTTAATAAAAATATTTCCTATTAAAAATTTCAGACTCACCAGATCTACCTTTTTTAGTGATATCCAATGCCTCACATACACTATACAGCACCAGTGAACTCCATCCTCAGCCCTAAGAAACACCATCTGTCCTCTGCCTTTCCTCTCTGTATCACTTGTGCTTCTGAGTCCCTCTCTCCCATCTCACCATTCTTACTATACCCTCACTCACCACTCTCTAACTGAAAGGCAGACCAGTTTCGGAAGAGTGGTATAACCTCACAACTTTTAGGTTCCAGATATCAAAAGAAAGGCAGAAGACGTGATTATGAATACAAAACAAGAGATAACAGCATAAAAAGGGCCTGATCTGGTTATGAAGATGGGGAAAGGGGCCACAGGCCGAGGAAAAGACGTGGTGCTATGCAGTGAAGGAAGTCAAAATATGGATTCCCCTTTAGCCATGAGAAAGGAAATGCATCGTTGGTCTTAGTTCACTGAGACTCATGTTGACTTCTGATCCGCTGAACCGTGATTGTCAAAGCTACTGTGTTTGTAGTACTTCATGATACAGCAGTAGAAAATGAATGTATCTACTTCAAGCAGAAATCATTTTTCTAGTCATCATAGATTAAGACAATAACCAAAACTCACAACTGTATTTGTTATAGAGTAGAATTAAGGATGAGGCTCTCCTAAACAAAAATGTAAACCTCAAAGATACAACTATAAGGAATATTTAGTATATTAATTTCTCACTTTGAAAGTTAATCATTATCTCTTACTCCCTTCACTAAATGCCATTAAGGAACTTACTATTATGGACCATAATGTTATTTCTATTTCACATGACACAGCCCCTAGTTCCTTCACACTGGGCAGCCTTGCTGGGATCTTGCCTATCTCCCTGAAGTGTCATTCATGAGTCATACAAGTGACCTTTATGCCAGGGTCCCTTGCCTTTTTATGCCAACTAATGTGCTTTGTTACCAACTAAGCCAGCACCTTTACCTCCTTCCACAGTTCAGTTTTATTTCTTGTAGTAGGTGGTATAGCAAAGCACCAAAAAACGAGGGCAGCCACTGTATGCAGATGTAACCCATGGAATGTGTGGAAGAGAGGCTATGTGTCAACGGCAGCTTCCCGTGTCTTTAGAAGGTATATGCCTCGTGAGCCCAGACTCTCCTTTCTTCTTGCTGTGAGGTATCCTGAGTTCCACAAGTCACATGATTTCATAATCAGTTGAAGTCTGTGTCACCTGTCTCAGGCTGCAAATCCCCCGACAACACGAATGAGACTTTATCTTCTCTGTATTTACTTCTGTATTGCCACAATTACAGTGCTACTTGCAATCACGGTAAATGCCACTGTTGTAGCATGTCACTTGGGTGTCATCTCCATGTCTCAGTGACAGTACATGTTCTTTTGTAGAGCACAGAGGCAGGTTGCCTGGATTCAAGTCCCAGTTCTGCACCTACTATTCCTGCTGGCCCATTTCTTACCCCCTCCTATGTTTTCAATTATCTGTCAATAATAGCCAGACCTACTGTGAGGGGAGGCTTTCTAAGTGTTAAATGAATTCATAAATGCAATCAACACTCTCATAAGTACAGGCATTATCATTAAACTTTTCTTTTAGCACCTTATCTTGGCAAAGCCCAACAGCAGTCAGGCAAAGTATGGGCTTCCTTCTCAGGCTGTCTGGATTTAAAAACAATTTCAGCCCCACCAACTGTGTGGCTCTGTGAAAGTTATTCATTCTGTGCTCATTTAAAATAATATAAGCACTTCCAATATATAGTTCTGAAGATTAGTGAGTGCCAGAGTGCTGCCTGAGTTCACAAACTTAATTCATTCCACGATTCTAGGGAAGAGGGTCACAGTCACAATCATGTTCCTCACCTGATTAAGAATTTGCAAATGGATAGGCCTGGGAGATAGCTCAGTAGAATAAGTGCTTACCAGGCGAGCACAGGGTCCTAAGTTCAATCTCCAGTACCAAAAAAAAGAATTTGCAAATGGAAGCAAAATGTTGTCAAATGTTTATTTGTGAGCCAAATTGTACAGAGAAGCATTTATGAATCCAGGAATTGCTGTATTCATTGAATGGGTTTTAATTAGGCACCCTGTATGCACTGAGGAGCATCTGATATGTGAATGAACAGTTTTGTTACTGTCCACTGAGAGAGAAGATTGTACTCTGTAGAGACAACTTGGTTGTCTCTACAGCTAACTCGGCTGGTAGAGAGAGGCCAGAGTTTGAAGTCTGGCTCAAGCACTTACAGCATGAGGAGAGTATAACCCCTAGCAGCATGTAAGGAACAGCAGAGAGGACGTGCTGAGAATCACTGACTTCTCACAGCCTACTGATTCCAAAATGGGCAGATCCACAGCTGTAGGCTCCAGGCTTCACACCCCAGGTATGGCACTTCTACAGTGAGGTTTTCCATCTGCCTCAACATAAAAATTCTGCATACTGGCTCCTTCAGCTACTGTTATTACACAGCACTTGCCCACCAAACACCAACTGGGATTTTCTTTATGACAAGGGTGCCATTTGCTACCTCAGCTCCCAAGGGTAGCTATCTAACAGAACCATTCTTCCTGCTACTTTCCAGAGCATCTTGCTTTGTGAGCCACAAGGGGAAGTCAGAAAAGCACTATTGTCCTTTAAAGGATATGATGTGCTAAGCTGTGAGCTCATGTTACCCCTCTGGGACAGAGTCGACAATCAATTTCTATGCTAAATATAAGGTGCAGACACACTGCAACCCCAGAGGAAATGAGCTGGCGTGACTGTGGTTTGCCTGGAATTTACGGTGGCATCCAGTGGGCCTTGGGTCCTCAGGTGGCCTGAATAATAAATTGAACACTAGAGAATGGGTGAAGAAGAGGGTCTAGAGATCTAGACCAGTGAGGACAAACCTCTTAGAACTTGCAAAGGTAACAAACAGCCCCTGCAGCATATGTGCCTCGGTTTACCACCACTGGGCTAGACTCTCTAGGTTCTAGACCATGCATTCAAATATTTATAAGATGTTCAACAGACTCCTTTTTTTTTTTTTTTTTTAATGTATTTGGTACAGAGTTTACAGGGTCTACAGGGTTTCGTTACATAGATTGGGCTCGTAGTGATCCTCCTGTTTTCAGCCAAGTGCTGGGATTACAGGTGCATGCCACCACGCCCAGTCTCAGTCACTGTCTCAGCATGCCCCCCATGGGCGGGCCAGCACAGTGCATGGGGGATCAAAGCCCAACCTCTGCACTCTACCTAAACAGGCGCGTTAGTCTGCTGAGCTTATCTAACAAGCTTCTTCTTTCTGAACATACTAATACACTTTCATTTCCACATATATAATGTGTTAAACTACAGAGTTTTATACAAAGTCATATGCCTTCCATAACCTCCCAATTCTAACATTTCATATTTTTCTCCACTGTTTGATTTCAGTGAAGGTTATCTTGACACATGCCAAAACCTCAGTGGGGTAGACTAACTAATAGCTGCTCAAAATTGTCCAAATCCTACTCCTTAGACCTGGGAATATGTTACCTCACCTGAAAAAAAGAATTTTGCAGAAGAGATTACACCAAGAACCCTGAGATGAGGGCATTATCTAGATAATCTGGGTGGGCCCTAAGCATGGCAAAGGTTTTAATAAGAAGGAGGAAGGAGGGTCTGAGTAAGAGGGCCATCTGGCTAAACAGAACCATGAGGTAAGAAATGTAGGCTACCTCTAGGAGCTAGAGAAGTGATAGAAATGTTTCTCCCCCTGAGTTTGTAAAATGATCACTAGTAGGCTGACCCAGTTGAGACTTCTGAATTCCAGAACTATAAAGAATAAATTTGTGTTGCTTTATGCCATTAAATGGTGGTAATCTACTATAGCAGTCAAAGACAACTAAGACATTCAGAGTAGGGCTTTATGCACTATCTATACAAAACAGAAATAAATAATAAATGTCAAAAATAACATTTAATAGTAAGCAGCTCCTAATTCATATAAGGTTACAAATTTTTAAAATGTCAGAGGTTAACATTTAAATTCTCCATTAGATTTTAAAGAATTAAAAAACTACGTCAGATCTTTGAATCTAGTACTTTCAATCCTATAATTTTTTTTCTGTTAAAGTTCCTTCCACTTTGCTTTTCTTTGTTTACATTTTCCTTCTAGTCACAAGGTCAAAGTTATAGTCTAAAATTACTTCTTCTTGTCTTAGAGCCATGTCTGGGTGGGAGAGAGCTCTGCTGTGCTTTTCAACTCCCAGAAGCCCCAAGGGGCTCCTTAGTTAGGCAGTTATGAAGGCTGCTGATTCCAGGGTGGAGTCCACAGAGGGATGGTGGGAAAGTGGCCCTTGCTCCTAGGGCTGCAGAGTGAGCAGTTAAGTCAGCCCAGCGCTTACCCTGAACTGTCAGTCACACTGTCTGCCTCTCAAAATGTGTGTGTGAGAGAGAGACAGAGACAAAGACAAAGAACCACAAGCCTTAATTAGTGAAGAGTTTCACTTTAGATGTGAGCCTCTGAAAGAAGAGATTTTTCAAAAGGGAGGCTGGAGTGGAGAGGGTAGGAAAGGACTCTCCTCACAGGAAGCCTGAAACCCCATTTTAAAAATGTAATTTCTGGCAGGTGCTTATGCTGCTGAACTATCTCTCCAACTTTAAAAATGTCATTCCAAGAGGAAGGTTGTTCTCTCTCTGATTGTCTCATAATTAAAATTACATGAAAGTTAGCTGGGTGTGATGGCACAGACCTGTATAACCACAGCATTCTTGAAGGCTGAAGGAGGAAGATCATGAAGCTCAAAACCAGCCTAGGGAAGCCTGCCTCAAAATAAAAAATGGATAAAGAGTGGCAAAGGTCCCCAGACTCACACACACACACACACACACACACACACACACACACACACACCCTTCTTGTCCTTCAAGCTTAGCACTGGACTGCATTTAAATCTGAACTCCCAGCCACAAAACATTCCCCCTAATTTGAATATCCATCCTCAAAGTACCAAATCTTTCAGAATTTTCCTTGATTGCTGTGGTTCAAAGGCATCCCTTCCAACCCCAAATGTCTTCAGTAGAGTTCTATGTCACTTAATGGCAAGTTAAGATTCTGAAAAATATGGTTGTTGGGAGATTTCACTGTTGTTTGAACAGTACAGGAGTGCACTTACCACAATCCCAGATGGTACCAACTGCACACCTAGGTGTTTCACATTGTTTAACTCTGCTTTTGCTGATTTTCTTCATTGGATCCTTAATTTATTTGTTTTTTCAAATGTCATTCATCTTAATCCCCGATTATATAGACTGCAGCCCTGCTACAGTTCATTTACTCTGTTTCCAACTTTAGCTAATCAGCCGTGATACGACTGGGCTCATGGGCCCATCTTCAGATACACTGATAAATATGGAATGTGCCTAATGGTGTTGTGCTGACACCTCTGAGAATGTTACTTTCCTCATGAGACATCATACCCTATCTAATTTTCATCACTACACAGGGGAAGTCGCTCAGCATACACTGAGGGCTGAGCATGGACCATGGGGCACTATCCCACCCCAGAGATCACGCATATGTGCTTCTAAGACTATGCGTATTATAACTGCAGTCTCCGCTCCTCTTCTGAGCTGGCTCAATTCTGCCAACAGAACACCCTTTATATAAAGTGTTCAAAGGATAATTAGCTATTCCATCAGGAGAGCCAATTAGTGATATATGGTTTCCTGACTCAGACGGTTTTGCATGTATTCATGCTTAAAAAAAAAAAAGCAGAAAAATAGGGTGAATTTGTGTTTACAGCATTTTTTTTCCTGATAGTCGGACATGATACTATTAATCATGCTTACTACATATGGAAGCTCAGAAAGCTGGTACCATGTCATTTTAAATTAAATTTACTTGAATACAGCAGTGAACATGTGCTATATCACTCTATTATAAAAAATAGCATTTAAAATAAATTTAAGCATTCTTTATGTACTATATTCTCTTTCTCTCAAAAACTAAATGAATGATACATCAATATTATGATAAGTACTAAAAAGTAGAAAATAATAGCTAGCTTAACCTAACCTTCAAATAAGTAAAGACAGAAGAAAAGAATTTCTAGAGTCAGCTGACATATAGAATAATGTAACACAGAAACCCAAAATTAACTTACTGGTTCCAGATTAAGATTTAGATATATGGTGCAATGTTGCAGGAAGATTCTGCAAGAAGGTACACGAGGAATCAGGCCAGTAAATAATTCCTGCATCCCCAAGATTAGCTAAACTAATGTGCATGCTATTCCCACGTGGTGGCAACTACAAAGTCTCAAAGCAACAAGGAAGGCCTCTGAGAGTGTACCATACAAATTCAGAGTTCTATGTTATTAATCACAGAGAACCAAATAACAGAGAGGGAAAAAGTATTGCACGTTAAGTTATGTGTATTATATGGTATTGATAACTAGGCAATAAAAAAGCGATGGTGACATGGTGCTTGGGCCCAGAGCATTTCCAAGTGTGCATTTTACTGCACATTGAGCTACTTTGTCAGACATGTGTCTCAGGTGAGTGATGGCTACAGTCCCCTGGCTGTAACAGCATGGAACCCAAGCTTTCTGTCTTATCTTCCTCTGTAAAATAAAGCCTTCACAAATTAATTTGCTATGAGGATGTATATGTGTTAATTCTTACTTTTAGATAAACAATACTTTTGTTTAAATATTTTTAAAAGCTTTAGGTGACAAATAATTATACATACTATATGGTACACTGATATTTCAACAAATGTATATGATGTATAAAGATCAGGTCAGGCTGACAAGTGTCAGATATTTATCAATTATGTAGGGAATGTTCAAGATACTCTCTACTTGCTATAGAAAAGTAATACTTTTAATGCACTGAAAACACAAAGCCCATACCTTCTCCTCTCCCCAATTAAACAAAGTTCTGTTCAGTTCTATGAGCCAAGATATGGAAAGTATGTTGAAAATATATTTTCTTGCTTTTGTATTAATGTAGACCAGGAGACTTGACAAGAAATCCAGGTCATAGCATATTCATCTTCACCTGCTTCTAGCTACTTAACTATTACTGGTGTCATTCCAGGACATGGAAATATGCTGAGAACTAAAGACAAGCAGATGGAGAATTTATAATATTATACCATCCAAAGCCCTGCCACCACCATGAGGAGTTACAAAGCCAAAGCTGCAGGAGTTCTTATGCCAACCACCTATTAATACTTAAGCACCATTGGGGCCAGGGAGATGGCTCAGTGGAATAAGTGCTTCTCTAGCAAGCGCCAGGGCCTGAGTTCAATCCCTGGTTCCGCACCCCCCGCAAAAAAAAAACTTAAGCACCAAAGAAAGGGCTGGAAACCTGGTATATCAGTCAGTGCTTATTAGAGAAACAGTTAAAATATACAAATACATAAAGATTTACAAGATACACTTGCAATGGTTGTTGGAAGATATGGAAGAGCGCAAAGTCTCTCTGCGTGCTGGAGATCTGAAGGATCCACTTGAGCCCACTGCAGTGTCCAATGCGAGTCCATATCAGGAAGCTAAAGCATCTGTGTGGAAGGCTGAAGGGTCTGTGGTGGAAGCCAGGAGACAACATCCAAGATGAAGGAGAAGACTGGAGCTCCTCTGAAGAAAGAGAAGCGAGCCTTTCTTCCTCATGACCCTTGTATTCCATTCAGGTAACAAGTCTTTTGGTTACTGTCCCTCACACCAGGTCTTATGTCTCCAGTAAATCTCTTCAGCCATCTCCAGAACTATGCTCATCCAATTTATTTGGATGTTTCTTACTCAAATTGACATAATCATTTAACAATGACGCTTGGTCCTTTTGTTCATTTAACTTCCTTTCAACTCCAAGTTTTGAATTAAGGAAATGCATGCTGGATCTGGTAGTGAGATTCTTCAAATGTGCAGGGCACTAAAATGAGGCTGGCATCGAAGAGGAGGTCTTGTAGCCTTTCCTTTGTACACTGCTATCAGTAACTCACAGTGGAATCATGTACTTGAGTGCCCGGTACTTAATTGCAGCTTAACTGTTTGCTCATTTTACAAATATGTAGTTGTTTGTTCATGAGCACCACTGAACTACTGTATTCTGCGAGGCTACCACACAAGGAATTGAAAGTGGCCGTTCTACAGCATTCCTAAGCAGTTCTCAGGGCTTTCTATATTGACCTGCCTCAAATAACACACAGGCAGGTGGCTATCTGCAAATCTTAGGTGGGGCCATGAACAAAGTGCTGGCATGCATTATATGAAGCTAAAGGCATGCATTTTCAACAGCAAAAATATCACATTAAATTGAGCAACATTTAAAAGCAGCAAGCAGAATTATTTTTAAATATGATATCCAAGTAGGAGTGATAAAATGCCATTTAACTTGTGTCTGCTTATCACTAGTTCTGCTTTTGCTCTCAGTCATCTTGCATGAATGAACAAAAACAAGGGTTCCAAGATGGCATAGCCAGTCAGGAATACCTGGATGCTTTGAGAAAAGAAAAACACACATGGAAATTGGGGAGAATAAAGCAGCATTGAAAGCAATGAAGGCAGCAGAGATGAAGGTAGACTGGCCATGGCCATGAGGGGCCTCTCGAACACAATGTTACATGTCTGTCTGACCATGGCCCACGCTGATCTCCATGACCCCCAGCACACATGTAAATGGGTGATCCTGTGTGCAAGCACATATGAACATAACATGGGCTTATACATATAGTGATATGTGTAAACCTGTAACTGAAACAAAAAAATTCATAAAATTACACTTAACCTTACTCAGTATGAGACACTTGTATCTTCTATTCTGTTCTGTTCTATACCAACCACTTTATTTCTATGTAACTAAAAATGATTGTACCCTCCCTTCTGTGAGTCACAAGAAACCATAGCTGAAACAGTACTCAGAGGCAGGCTTTTAAATTTTCAATTTATTTCACTATCTCTACATGCTAAGTGTTAGATTATGGAATTGTTCATTCTTTGGAGGAGACTTAACATTCAACATTTAAAAATATTTTTCTATAAATATTTACTAAATTTAAAAAGCTGAATAGAAATAAAAAGGTAATTGACTTAGAAACTTGCAAGACTCATTGATTGTGATTCCTCCTATTTTTGTTTCCTTCTTCTTCTTATAGGCAGAAATCACTGTTTATATGACTCACAGCTGGCTTGACTGAAGCTTGGGCTCAGAGCCTCTGAGAAGAAGACTCAACCCTTCCCTATTAGTGTCCACAGGTGGAGTGTGTGTTTAAATGCCCTGAGATTCAGTCTTTCTCCCAAACATCTAGCTGTACACACTAATTTATTAGGAAGCACTGAGGTTCTGTACTGATCTGTGCTCTAGTCCTTTCCCCTACAATCATTAATCAACTTTGACCAACCCTAGATGAAAGAGAGGGGAGAGGTGCCTGAGAAGGGACTCTCCATGATGGCAGGAAGAGATGGAACCAGTGGAACTGCTTCTGCACATAGGAGCATAAATCTAGGTTCATGAAGTGGCTTATTCTAGAATCTATTCAAAAGCAAATAGTGGCAGGCACCAGAATGATGCTGTCAGACCAGGTGAAGTCAGAGCCTGCCAGTGGAGTGCTGGTGACACAGTGTAGCCATGAGGCTCTGGATATCTACCTATCAGATATCTACCCTTGAGAAATCACTGTGGCCTGAGTGAGCCGGCAGGACCTGGGCTGGCAGCAACATTAGTTAGCTGATTTGGAAGTCAAAGGGGCTCTACCACTTCTTGGTAGCTTTCCTGAGTTTCAGCAGGTGGTAGGACCACATCTGAGTTCTTATCCATGACAGCCTCAGGGCTCCCAGGCTTGCAGGGCTGTGGACTGGCTAGCACACTCTCTCCACAGGGGTGAAGGCCTAGGACATTGTGGCAAGAACAAAAACATTACTACTGAAGGGGCTCAGGTGGCCTGGCTTCAGAGAATTCTTTGTCTCCGGATTTTTCTAGTAATTATAACACAGAGGGAATCCTATCCTTTTCTTTTCAGGGGAGAAGGCTATAAATATAGAGAAAACATTATGAATTTGCTAAAACCTTTGCTTTGCTAAGAGAGGGAGGCAGGGCCAGCACTAGCAACAGCATGTAGGTCAGCTATGGATTGTGTTCCCTAACAAGCAGCACAGATGTCAGGACAGACCTCAGGACAAAAATAATTACCTTCATGCTTCACTGAAATCATGAAGGCTAGGCACTGGAGGTGAGGTTATGACCCCATGTCCTATTTAGGGTTGTACTTTGAGGGTAGAACCGCTTATATGAGTGACCTAGCCATGCTAGTCTCTCTATTTTATTATTTTCTCCACTGACTTATTTACTGAAAAACTTACAATACTATGAACAAAACACTACGCTAACATAGCTTAAATCCAGCGGTTATGAAACAGTTAAAGAGAATAATATAAAAATCTTGAGCAATACACCCAGGAAGACGGTTAGGGGTGGCAAGTGGGAGGTGTTAGAGTTGGGTTAATCCTCAAAAACAGCTCTCTTCTGCCAAAAACTAGATCAGGATATGAATTTAAACCCTTCTCATTTGCCATAGCACAAGTAGCAAGATTATGGGAAAGCAGGCTTGCAGAAAAAGAAAAAGGAGACAGAAATAGAAAGAGAGGGAGAAGTGGGCATTCCTGGAGTTAAGAACAACTGCAGCAGGCATTTTACAGGATGTTTGAAATCCACATGGTGTAGCAATTTATGTAACCTAAGAACAGTTAATGATGCCTATATCCTTTAGTTTGAATTAGAAGCAACATGAGAGGAAGCCCTCTCTGCAGTTTGCTATAAAGGATCTCAGGAAGACACAGCTCTGCCACAAAACAAAACTAGAGAAGAAAAGCAGCGAATTGGGAATATAAATAGGAGCTCTAAGCAACCTGGCACACTAATGATTTCTAAAGGTCAACAGTGCTAGGATCTCAAGAGATCAGGGAATTAAGGGAGAGATGGTGTGGGGTGGACTATGCCATATGACTTGCCTATTTTTGTTAAGGAAACCATGATTGAGTCTTTTTTTGGTTAAATCTGTAATTTTCATTAAGAAATGAGCACTGAAGAATGCCTTTAAGTAGTGGTTTTATAGATTCCCAAATGCTTATCACATACAGGTATTCAGATTGGGACATACATGTTGCAAAGCATTTCATTCCTGCTCTCCCTAGTCTGAGGACACTACTCCTTACACACGGCACTGTGGAATAAGGAATTCCTCACACCAACGAACGAGAAGGCAGCTCTGCTTTTATGCCTCCAGTTCAACAGAAAAAGTGTTTTATATAAGTGAAAATAATAAACTGTTAAGATGGGTAAGTCCCATAAAAGACACACAGCTAAAAGAACTGTGAGAATTGGGGAAAAAAATGACTTGAGGAGGAAGCAGGGAAATTTGGGAAGCCAGAGGGGTTTTGTTTGAGACCAGTATAGTACAAAGGCTAAAAGCCCAGGCTTGGGAGTAGGACAACTTGGATCTGAGCCCTGGCTCTTCCATCTTGGCTCTGTGACCTCAAGGCAATTTACTAAACTCTTAAATTGTGTTTTTGTTAACCAGTAAAGGCAGATAGAAAAAGGGTACCACTCAAAGATTAACATGGTCACCCCCCAACAAAACACAGGGCCTTGAGCTTCAGGAAACATGATCAGTTACTGTTACCGTTATTGCTATTAGAAAGGAGGCCTCTGTGGAGCCCAGCCTCCAATGCGTGGGATACTGTAATTGTGGCAGGGGGAGGGCTATGACAGGCAATGCTGTGACAAAGCCATGGCATGAGGGGTGAATGTGCATTGTGCTCTTCCCCCCTCTCTGCCCTCCACCACCTGCCCTGTTAAAGCAAATGTGAAGCAATGGTTGGAATGAAAAGTGCTGAATGTCCTCGCATGACCTCACAGAAGTTTGTCCCTCCTGCAAGTGTGTGCAAGTGTGACAGTAAAAAGGAAAAGCTTAACATATTCCACACTGACACATTCAAGTCTTCAGTGACACTGCTGTTATGGCTGTACAGTTCAATCCACCAGTTTCTATAAATGTAAAACTGAGCTCCCTCTGGAAGCTTGCAGCTTTATCTCTGGGCATGGCAGGAAATGAGTGGTCATTTGCATAGCATCACCCTTGAACTTGCACATTCTAACTTGATTGCTGGAGTCTGACCAGGTGGGTCTCCCTCTCCCTTAAAAAGCTTCAGACTTAGAACAAGTGAGTTTAAAAAGCAAGGGTCTCTCCCATTCCAGAATAGTGTTCTTAGCAACTTGCAGTCAAGTCAGTTTGGAATCAGTGGGAAGTTCAATAAGGCAACTGTGGTGACGGCTTCCAAAGTGTAGGCATCCTGAGCCTGTGGCAGGGATTGTAGAAGTGAATTCAGCTAACACAGATTTGTTACCTGTGTCTGAGGGAGAGGTCACATAAAGTTAAGATATGGTACATGGTACCTTCTTTTTTCTTTGCTCTGCCTCCCCCTCCTCTACCCATCATAGGTCTGGAAAATCAGAGCAAAAGGAATATTTGAAGTAGCCCTTGAAAGGCCTTGGTTCAATTCACTTCAATGCAATTCAGTGCAATTCAAATTTACTGGAAGTGTTCTATGTGTTTCTAGGTCAATATAGTTGTGTTAGGATACAAATGTACCCATGATGTCTTACTATGTGTTTGTAGAGACAAATAAGCAGGTAAGATAAATTACTAAAGCACAGGGTTAGAGTTCAGAGCCTCAAACCAATAAAGATGTAGCATGGTGCAAATCACTGGATATTTCTGTGTCTCAGCATCTCATGAAACTGCTGTGAGGACTGAGTCTGTATATGCAAATCACACAGAGCATGCCACAGAGTAGACATTATTAATTGCTGTTATTTGCCAGGCTTTGTGGTACTTACCTAAATCTTAGCAACAGGAAGGCTGAGACAGGAAGATTACTGTGAATTTGCTGCCAGCCTGGGCTATATAATGAGTTCAAGGCCAGCCTCAAATACATAGTAAAAAAAAAGTTACTGTTAAGTTAATTAGCAAGAGGACTCAATCACGACACTTCAGCAAAGTGAACACAGGCTGGGGCTAGCCTCCTCTGGCCACTGTACTCATTATTATTATTTTTTCTTTACTTTGGAGCAACATGCCTTTGGTGGCCAGAAGACTTGGGTTCAAGTTTCCATCCCACCTCTGGATGACTAACCTAGTCAACATAACACTTATTATACAAAACAGGACTGCCTGTTTATCTGTCTACCTTCCTTCTACAGGTTGGTTCTCTTTTTTTTTCTTTTGAGACAAGGTCTCACTATGCAGTTCATGCTGGTCTTGAGCTCACTTTATAACTCAGGCTGGTCTCAAACTTGCAGTGATCTCCTGCTTCAGCCTCTGACATGTGCCACCATACCTGGCTATAGTTTGGTTCTTAAACATTACTCCAATACCCATGTATTGGGAGAGGTGACATGTGGGGTCTAAATAAAGGGAGGCCTTCAGGTCACTAGAGACTGTGGCATAGGTCCCTTCCTCTTCTACTCCTTTGCTTGCATGAGGTGAGTGGGGTTTTGTTTGCAACACATTCCTACTAGGAGGTGCTCCTTTGTAGAAAGTAACAAGACCAACTGATCATGGATTGGAATCTTGAACTATGAGCCAATAGAGATCTTTTCTAAAGATTCTCTAGGTATTTGATAGAGCGACAGAAAGCCAACTAACACAGTTCCCAAGCTGACTGTGAGCACTTTAAAGCACAGACTTACGTTTAGTCCACCTCTGTGCTCAGAGTGGCTGGCATGTGGAATTTGCTCAGTAACATATTGCTTGAATGAATGCCTGGATTAATAAAGGGCAGTGTTCACGGGTAGCACATGGCAGAAATGTGACAGCACAAGTGTGTGGGAGGAAGGCATCATTGGCATGGAGAGTCTGAGAAATAACCTGAGAAGCATGCACTGAGAATGTGGATGGGAAGCCATGACCAGGATCCAAAACCAAGGGCAGTGACGAGCCAGTATAAAAAGATTTCTATATTGATTTTTACAAAATACTGATGACATGAACCAATACAGGTTGTAGGAAAGAACAGGAAAGGTCAGGTCTATAAAGCATGAGAAAGACAGCAGAAGTTGATTATCTGATGGAAATGAGGAATAATACAAGGCAAACAATGGCACCAGAAGCAATTTGTGAAGATGAAAAGTCTCCTTTATAATTAATGTTTTATTAGCAATTCACTTATTTAAAAACTTATTTGCCACTTATAAGATA
>NDGN011185529.1:0-15622 GCA_002564285.1 Tympanoctomys barrerae | reverse complement strand
CCCGGCCGCGCGCGCCCCCGCCGCCCCAAGCCCGAGGGCGCCCCCTGCGCCCCCAGGGGCCCTCACCTGTGAGTCAGCCCCTGGGTCCCTGCAGGGCCACCTCCCAACCCGCCTCTCCTTAAGTTGCGTTCGCTCTCGTCCTCAGCCCGGCGCTAACGTTAGGGGAGCGCTCAGCTAGGCTGCAAAGCGGGACACCCCCGGTACGGGTTCGTGTCTCCCCGCCACCATGTCCCTCTCTTTTCGTAGGCAGGGGCTCGCCGCCACAATCCTGTCATTTTCTAGAGAATGTGGCACACACATCCAGCAGCCTGGGTGGGAGGGTACATTGTACTTTCTGGGGACTGTTCTGCAGTCGCGCTAATTTCCCTTTCAAGACCCCCACAACGCAGTAATCTTTAATTTGTCTTTCGGGACTCTCGGTAGTGTCCTCCTCCAAGTAACCGCACTTCCCTGCTGTCCGGAAGCGGATTATCCACTCTGATTCCTCCAGTGAACCGAACCCCTCCTGGCCTATTCTCTTCTTGGCTTCTACAGGTTCTTCTCCAGAACACCGCTCCTGGTATGTTTAAGAAGCTGCTGCCCAATGTCTGGCCCGATGATAGACATTAACGATGAGTTCACTTGCTCATAAAGGGGAAAATTAATAGGCAACCCTTTCGGAATCAGTAATATATTATCAGCTCTGAAACTGGGAGACTGGATTTTGTTACTATACTTATAAAAGACTCAATTTAGAGAAGGATTCCAGTGGAATGCTTTCTTGGTGAGATCTGGCTATGAAAGAATTCTATCCTGGGGGCTTCGTGGTGCAGTTCCAGAGGATGCTTAAAGGATTTCTCTCCTCCAAGGCGAAGTTTGCTAGTGGGAAGGGTGACTGATAATCTGTGAGTTGTAAGATATCTTGAGTTCCAGGAACCTAAGAATTTAGTTGATTTTGCACTCAGTGCGGCCGTGGCTCTTCTGTGGACCGACCTATTTGAATAACTTCAGTAACCGTCTTTAGACTGTTCCCATGTCTTTTAACTGAAAATGTTTCAACAACGTGAAAGAGTTGTAGGGACCTCTTCAGTGTTTTCCCAAGTAATTCTGAGGTATACCTTCCCAGGTTATCTACCCAGGAATTCGGTAGCATCATTTCAAAGACTAATAGTCAGAATGCTTGATGGTCAGCTGGGGAGACAGCTTGGCAGTCTAAGGGCCTACCTGGCAAACTCAGGGACGAGGCAGGATTCCATCCCTGATACCGCATGCTGTGCTGGCCCCAGAACCCGGGTGCACTGTGCTGAAACCGGGCGTGGTGGCACAAGCCTGTAATCCGAGCGTTAGGGAGGCTGAGACAGGAGGATCACTAAGACGCCAAGCTGTGTAATGAGCCCCTGTACCAAATAAATAAATAAATAAATAAAAACATGTTAAAAATTAAAAAAGAATGGTTCATACCTCATAAATACTCAAAACTTTATAGCATATTTATTTATAATTTAATTATATACTAATGTAACTTTTTGTACCCACGTCACTTATAAAAATGTCAATTATATATACATATTCCACTAAAATTTTTAAATTTTTTTTTATACATGCTGTACTCTAGCCAGAGTTCTTTCCATAATAAACACTAGCCACAGAGTTTTCCTAACTTTCTTAAAAACAATATATTTGCTTCCTTTGGCATAACATACATATGAATATTTGATATATATTCAAATATATACACTATTTAGATAGATTCAAAAAGAATAAAAGAACTGAAATGGAATCCTGGCTTTACTAAAGATTTTATGATCGTGGCCAAATTATTTAACCCCTCTGCACCTCTGTTGCATCACCTAGAAAGTGGGGACAATCCTATTTATCTCCAAATAAGGAGAAGTATGAAATGAAAATACATGCCTGAATCTTTTAGCTAAAAGCCTCTACAGTTTGTTTTCTTATTTCTAGCTCTCTCCAAGAGCTGTGAGGCCCTCTCTCAGTTACAAATGCACAGAAGGCAGTAGAAATGCAGAGAATATTTGTTCTGCCAGATTCCTGTCTATCTTTTTGTTGTGCTGGAAACACAAGCCGACAACAGACAAGGGCCTGGTCCTCAGGAAGTTTGCGATCAGATTGGCACTCATGAAATTCTTCCAAAATACAAATAAAAGAATCGCAAATTCTCCAGGGAGATTCACAGCTATGCTTTTCTTTGCTCTGGCTGCAATAACAATATACTACAGGCTGAGTGAGTTGTTTAACAGAAATGAACTTTTGGAGAGTCCTGGAGGCTAGAAATTCAAGATCCAGGTCAGGACTTCAACTTAAATTTTGAGGGAAATAGAATTCAGTAGCTAGCAATTAGTTTCCTTCTATTAGAAGTACTATGGGAAATGATCATTTACATGTATTATCTGAATGACAATAAAGACAGATCTTTTCTCAATCTTGAATTGACCAATAAATTAGTGAGCATGTTGATGTAATAGTCCTTTCTTTTTCCTTCTTTTGGGGCTCAGATTCATTACAGAGGAGTTCAGAACAAGTTTCTAAAACCTAAGAGAAGAATCTTTACTAATTTATCTCATCAAAATGAGAACTTACTTGTACTTAGATAAGCAAGAAAACCCTGGAAATAGGCATACCAAAGGGGTAGTCCTGTTCCTGAGGTTATTCTAGGGGGAAAAGCATTCAGTGGGCCTGGAAAGGGTGCACAGTACCTCTTTCCCAGAAATTCACAAGGTACGGTGACAAATAAAAAATAGTTCTAATAAGCCATCACTGACTGCCGTAAAGAAATTTGTCTTATGTGGCCCAACCCACCATTTCCCAAAATGTATTGGGCCATAGAATTACGTTCTGCCTATCAGGGCGTATGCTTCAGGCATATTTTGGGAAATATTCAACTTACAGCCCTGTTCTCCACAGGGGTTCACTTGAGGGACGTGGTACTTCAAATGTGATCTCCTTGCTTAACCAGTGATGTTAATCAAAAAAACATCAGGTACAGATCAAATGCCCTTGAAGCCAACATTACCATTATGTTTAGAAGACTAGATGGAAACTGAGGCATGGGCACTGTCAGGTCACCATCTCTCAAAATAGTTCTTAAAGTGTACACCACTGGTAACTATTAATTTAATAGCTGAGATCATAATTGTAGAGCAGAAAACCATTAAAAAGATGCTAGGTTTAAACTTACCATTTGAGAGTTGGGGAGATAGTTCAGCAGCACAAGTATCTACCATGCAAACCCAAGGACCTGAGTTCAATCCCTTTTAACACCAAAAAATAAATTAATGAATAAATCTTGCCATCACATAGTTGATTACTATTACCCCAATCCTATCCTCCCAAAGACTTAGATTGTGACTTTATGCAACAAAAAATTTTAAATGTGAATGTGGTTTACGTTGGTCCCATTGGAAGAAGGTGGGCATTAATCCCAAAGATTGGTGTCCCCATAGGAGGGCAAGATACACAGACACACAGAAAAGGCCACCTGTGCAGACCCAGAGATGTAAAGCAGAAAAAGCCTTGTGGGAAGGGAGGCAGAAAGCCACAGGAGAAGGGAGGCAGGACTATAAGAGGCCACCACAGGCCACAGCCATCAGACACTAAGCGGTGGTATGGCTCACCCTTTGGGACTCTCCATGGCAGGACTGGAGCAGAACAACTGTAATGTGGGGAGCAGCTGAAACTGGGAAGTGGTCACATGTGTAGGGGCAAGACAAAGACTCACTGCCTAAAGCAATCAGGCTACCTTGGTCCTGAGAAAAACACCTTTCCTGAGACAATTCCAGTCTGTAGTCGCTAGGCAACTCTATGTTTGGTGATACTAACCTTGTCACACGTATAAACAAGTGCCCCTATGGTGGATGTTGAGTTCCTCTTCTCCCATCAGGAGAGAGGACGCCACCTGACCTCAGCTTTCACCTCTTGTCTTAATTTCCTCCTCCTCCTCCTCCTCATCTTTCCCCTGGGACCATCAGGAGCTGTAAGGGTGGCAGCAGTACAGCAGATACTACGTGATGCATGAAGCTTAAAATGCTTGCTACCTTCCTCTTTATAGGAAACAGTGAAACAATCTCTGCTCTTGATGCTTACAACACCACTGGAAACAGACTCAAATAAACTCAAGAAGAGTTCATGTATGATAGGCACCCAAGAAAATAACTCACCAGCTATGATAGAAAGGAAGGGTGGGCAATAGCCACGGAAGTTCTGTCAAGGGGTTCTGTGAGTCACTCTTTGAAAGATGAAGAGCTCAGCGTAAGGAGAGCCCAAAGCACCACAAGCAGAGGGAAGTGCTACAGACGAGGCCCTGAGTCAGGAAATGACCAGCGGGGACAGAAAGGAGGCAGGAATGGTTTGAGGAGAGGAGAGGGAGGCCAGCCACACAGGACAAGACCAGCCAGGACTGGCCGTGCGTTTGCGCCCAGGGCCGTGGGAAACCACAACGGAGCTTGCGTACCTTCCTCAGGCAGCTCTCCGATAGGCTTCATGTTTTTGGAAAGATTACCTGTGGGTGGCAGGAGAAGGGGAACCGCAAGAGAGAGAAGAGACGCAGGAAGTCTGCTTAGCAGTCAGCAGAGCAGCTTGCGATAGTGTGGACCAGTGTGGGTGGAGAAAGGGGCTACACTCAAGCGAAGTAGAATCCAGTTGACTCTACTCGCTGGTAGGGGAGACATGGGCCATGTGGTGTGGGAAGAGGAGGCCAGTCGCGAATCCGGCTCTGTCTAAGCAGAAAGTCTTTGAATGGCGGCTCCACATCCTGAAATGTGCATTTTTTGTGTCTCTAGGAAATCATGTGATAAGACTATCGAAAGTTTTTCATCACCATCATCATCTCTAATCTTAGAGAAATATATTTGAATTTCATTTTCTAATTGAGCCTTCTGACCAAAATGTTCTTTTTCTATAGTTTATAAAAGCGATTTTTAGCCAGATATGGTGGCACCTGCCTATAATCCCAGCACTCAGGAGGCTGAGGCAGGAGGACCACCACAAATATGAGGCCCACCTGGCTACAAAGTGAGTTCAAGGCTAGCCTGAACTGTATAGCAAAGCCTTGTGTCAAAAAGACCAAAAAAAAAAAAAAAAAAAAAAAAAAGAAAAAAAGAAAGAAAAAAGAAAAAAAAAAGCACCAATTTTTTGAAGATTTAATCTATAGAAGACCAGCCTCAGAGCTGAAGGGCCTTTTGTTGCTCTCTTGATGATTACAAAAGTGGAGAATCCATTCATGTCTAGCCAACGGAAGTAAGGCTACAGCAAAGTGCCAGTCCATTCCGTGCTCAAGAAACACGTAAGTAGCACATCTATGATTACATCGATGGACACACATGTTATAATTATTTGCTTTTCACTTCTGGAGAGTTTTGAAATTACTTTGAAGTAGCTGCTCTCTGGTTACTGAGATACACTCTGGGTGAACCGATGAGCTCTAGCCCTAAAGTTTTGATTTGAAGTTACTGTAGCTACCAAAGGAGCTTTCTACCACCTTACCCGTGAACACATCCATGATCTACAATACAAGAATGGCTTTTGTAGGAGCTAATCACAAGTTCTGGCTTGTCCAGGACCGTCTGTGTTGGTGCTCCTTACATGGACATTATTGTCAATAGCAGCGCCTTTCACCTAAACATGTCAAAGTTTGGATGATGAATTACACGGTCACTTTTATACAGTTAGAGCAAACCACGAAAATGCCATCTTGCTGGCTTTAAAGAATATTTGCCTCTCAAGGGATTGCACTGAAAGTATTTGGCTGAAACTGGAAATCACATTTTGGCTCAAAACCAGCCACACATCCATTTCTATCTGATTTCTGGTAAGGTTCCACTATTGTCCTCTATTTCTTGAGGAATTCAACGTGGAGGAGCGTTTTTGTCCTTCGATGCAGAAGCAGGGCGTCCTCCCATCCTCTTGTGCTGGGTCATTCCAGGCTCGGGGGCACTTCTTCCCGGCAGCTGATACCCTTGCTAGCTTGGCCAGTGCTTGTGTCCTTACTCACAGTCAGGAGCTTGTGGCCTCTCTTGCATTTTTCTCAGGCTGATCCCCTTTGATATTAGTCAAACTCGGAATGTCTAATTGGCCATGTTTTGGAATAATTTCTCTTCTAGTTTCCCCTTTTGCGTTGAGTGCCTGCTTGAAATTTCTTCAGTTTTAACTGCATGTGATGCAGGGTTTCCCCCCTAGAGGCTTTAGCAGTTCTCCTGCCTTATTCTTCTGAAAGTAGCTGCTGAGGTTCTGCTGAGCAGACTGAGGTGGAGAATTTTACAGGCACCTTCTCGTCCAGCTGTCTGGTGTCCTCCCCTACCTGTGACTGACCTGTCTTAAACAGTATGACAAATAAATTGCTTTTAAAATGAAAAAGTAGAAAATGGGATAATAAGTCCTAAGAGCAAGCTAGTGTCTAAGTACCAAAAATTTTAATAATAACTTAGAAGCACCTTGACTAGATTTGGTGTTTATTATTATTATTTATTTAGTGTTTATTATTGAAATTGAATTTCATTTAAGCAGAGTCCCCTCAACAGTTGGATTTAAATAAGCATCCTTCCTTTACAATAACTTAAGTGCCCAAGAGTTTCCTGATAAGTCTTTTCATTATGTTCTATTCCACTTGCATGTTTGAGATGAGCGGTTCATCTCCATACAAGTCAACTTTGGAAAAGACATGCTTGGGACTGAGAAGACAGCTTAGTGGCATAAGCGCCTGCCTGGCAAATGCAAGGTCTTGGGTTCAGTCCCCTTTGTGGTAAGCCAGTGAGATAGCTCAGCAGCCTAAGCACCTGCTTAGGCAAGCACAGAGACCAAGGGTCGATCCTTGGTACCTCATGCCACACTGACCCCATCCCAGGGTGTGCTGAGCTGGTGACCTAGTCCAGGCATAGTGGTACACAGCTGTAATCTCAGCACCGGGGAGGCTGAGACAGGAAGATCACTATGAGTCCAAGCTGTATAGTGAGACCTTGTACCAAATACATACATACATACATATATACAAAAAAATTGCTATATCTGTTAATCTGATCAATAGATTTGATGATACAAATAGATAATATATCAACCATTGTTAATCAGCAATACTTGTTGGGAAAAGCTGTAACATATGTGTTGCTGTATCTTACCCCATGTTTGTTTCTGATTTTTTGTTCTTGCTTTTGTTTTTACTTTCAAAGTTAAATTAAATTTAAATTTAAAAATAAGACACTCACACTTATCCACCGTACTACAAGCTCTACAGGAAAGTGGCAAACCCGTTAGAAGGATGTGCCTGCCGTCTTACCTCCGTATTCTGGCCTTCTAGGCTGAGTCCTACAGATTTGAGTGAATCAGGGTTCTTAAGCTTGAGATTCCTCATTTGTGAAGTAGGGACGATTTTATCTTCTCTAGATATTTTCAGCACTTAAATTGTAATAATACTTACCGATCCTTGGGTATGTTCTTGGCCTGTGTTAAATGCCCTGCGTCTGTGCTGTATTTTCTTCCAACAGTGAGTATGCACTCTTGAGCCACTATGTAGCCTAGCCAGGGTACATCATTGTCTTTCTTTATCCTCTCTGTCCCACAGGAGCAGGAAATAAACCCAATATTTTCCTTGATCCTTTAAATGCAGCCTTTGGATTATTATCCCCTCTGTAAAATTTTTCCTACTCTGCAGTTTGCATATTCCTTGTTTTTGAATTGTTCTGCCGCTCTGCTCATCACTGACTCTCACGTGCCAAAAGATTTTTAGCTCCCAGTCCTCTCTTGTACCTAAGACCTGTCCTCATAGAATTGATCTTCACCGTCTCCATAGATGGCCCTACCGTGACATCTGCAGTTCCAGTCCCCTCAGACCCACTCATCCAGCCTCCACTGCTATAGTTACTCTTTGGACTCTGAACGCCAACACAGTATCAGTTCCAAATCTCATGAAATGCAAACATTCCCGCCTTAACTACATACACCATGACCATCAGAGCTCTTTGACAAGTTGGACACCCAATGATGTCTTATTTTATCTTTCTTTTCAGCATAATTCTAGGTTTGCTTCCTTTCATATGTGGTTGATAACCCACGATTACTTCTAAGTAGTACAAGTATTAGATTTCTCTCCTTCTGTGTGGTTATCTGCTCTCTTACAGCTGGAACTGAAAGCAAGCAGGGCGTGTTGTTTCGAGCACTCTTGGTTTTTTTACTACCTGCTTCCTGCTGCTCCTTTGGGCATGTTTATCATTCCTCTTCCACAGCCAGCTGCGTACTTTCCTCAAGGTCAGCAGGAGCGCAGCCCCTCAGCCCGTGATTTGCAATGCTTCATGAGGATTACAGTGAAAGGGATCATAGGGAGTTTTCACCTGGCCCTGAACCTGAATTCCCTTTGCTACCTCCACAGACAGGCGATTCAGATATTAGTCTGTCTGGTCTGCTATCATAAAATATCAAGGACTGAGCGATGTGTACACTGCAGAAATTTTTCTCACTGAGGTGGACTGACAACCTGGGGTCAGCTTGTACCACCCCGTTGAACTGAAGCAGCATGGGGCTGGTGTGGAAGGCCCACCTGAGGGCTGCTGCTGGCAGCACGAGAAGAGAACTGGAGGGGAGGATGGTGCTGTTGGTGCTCTTGGAGGAGCTTGTCCTGCTGGCTTTCCTGATGTGAACTCAGCTGTTCTCCTCATCAGAGGTGGTTGGTCCTCATTGCCCCTGAGGATGGCTGGGGTTCTTTACACCAAGCTCTGGTCCTTAGAGCATCACTTCATGCCTCCAGTGCAGATTCCTCAGCCTGCTGGCACAGAGCCTTCATCCCCCGGCACAGACTTTCTAGCTTCCACCACTGAGGAGTACTCAGACCATGGCAGTGGGTACTGAGGCATTGTCATGGGCTCTAGGCCTCCAGCTGGACTCTTGCAGGACATGCCGTGGGATCCAGGCCCTCAGCCGGATTCTTTGCATCTTTAGCGTGTGGACAGCTCTCTCACACTCTTTTGGACTTGACTGTGTAGGTGACTGCTATAAAATAATCCTCTATTATGTGTCTTGTATTAAACTGTTTCCCTTGCAAACCCGGACTACCACGCTCACACTTCTAGAGGGGGGAATGTCTTAATTCAAGAAAATAAAAAATGTGGTACTTGGAGAGGGCGAGATACAAGATTCTAATTCATTAAGGCATCCTCTCTGCACCCTCACACAGCAGAAGTGGCAAACAAGCTCCCTTCATTTTTTTTTTGTTGTTGTTTGTTTGTTTGTTGTTTTTTAAGTGAGGACACTGGCCCTGTTCATGCAGATTCCATCCTCATGACCTAAACACGGATTAGAGCCACCACCTCTCAATAGCATTACATGGGGGACTCAGTTGAAACAGATAAATGGGGGTGGGCATGAGTACTCAGACCACGGCAGTGGGTACTTTGGATTCTATCAAAAGTATATAAAGAACCAAAGCAAAGTTAAAAATATACAAGATGTTGAGTGTGGCGATGCACCTGGGTGGTTTCAACACTCTGGGAGGCTGAAGCAGGAGGACCAAGCCAGCCCGGCCACAGAGCAAACTGGTGACACCCTGTCTCAAGAGGGAGTGGTGGGGTGGAAGAGAATGTTTTAAGAAGAAGAGCTTTGGATTTATCTCTGGTACTGCAAATAAGAAGGAATTTAAACTTAATGCTATCTAAGAAGTAAATAAACTTCATTCTGTATATGAATTCATTTTAATTCAAGGAAAGGGCAAAAGTCAATTTGTCCCAGTTCCCATCCTCATGGGAGTATCCATTTCTAAACATAACCTGAGGTTTGCTTCTTATTCTCCAAACTTCTTTTATTCTCCACAGAACAACAGTTCACAGATTCACCCAGCTCTCCTCCCACTGGATTTTGTACCTACCTACCATTTTCCATGACTGGTCACTGTGTCCCATAGCCATCTCTGGACTGTCTATGTCCCCAAGGATCCAACCTCGCAGGCTTTGAAATGCTTTGTAAGTTGAAATGAAAATATGCAAAGTCTTATTATTCTTTATTTATGGGCCCTGCAAGACCAAGGTGCTGGAAAAAAAGAACAAGTGTAAAATGTGTGTGTACACAAAGTTCGGCAAAAGGGTGCTGGCCCAAAGGGCTGGTGTTCTAGGTTGTGGTTTCGCCTAGGATGGTCTTGAACAAGTTGTTTACTAAATCAAAGCCATGGTTTCCTACAGTGTAAACTTCAGGATTCCACCAGTATTCTTTAGTAAACAAAAACAATAAATATATATGGTAGTCAGCATTCAACATATAGTTTAATAACTTCATGCATGAAGTTAAGAGTCAAAAGTGAAGAGATGTATGCTGAAACATCAGGAAAATGGCATAATTATTTTATTCACATCAATACTGACAATTGGTCAAGATCATTAAGCACTTGAGAAGTTCTGCTGAAGGCCACACTGAGCTTGCACTATGGAAGAGAACTGTTTACACAAAAATCTACACACAAAGCTTATAGCACATTTACTTTTAACAGCAAAATTGGCGGGGACACCGAGTGCCTTTCTGTAGGTGAACTGCAAGAGGAATCTTGATATTTCCATATGTGTTTAATAGTGCTAAGTAATAAAAAAGGAATGAACTCCTGATTCAGGTAATAACTTGGGTGGATGGTAGGGGAATTATTCTTAGTGAAAAAGTTAAGCCTTAAAAAGTTGCATGCCATATGTTTCCATATATATAACATCTTTTAAATGATAAAATTCCAAAGATGGAGATAAATTTACAAAGATGGCAACCAGGTTTGTGGTTGCCAATAAATAAGGATGAAGGAATAAAATAGATATTGGATAAAGGTCTAAACATTTTAATTTGTATACACTTGGTACAGGGTCTTGCTGTGCAGCTCAGACTCATAGCGATCCTCCTGTCTCAGCCTCCCCAGCACTGGAATTACAGGTATGCACCACCATGAACTCAGGACCTTGTGCCGTCCAGGCAAGCGCTTAGACCACTGACTATCTCCCCAGCCCCTCCATGTAAAGGTCTATATGAGGTGATTTCTCAGCGCTGATAAAACAGTTCTGTGCCTGGATTTTGATCATGATTACCTGAGTCTGTATATGACTTACATACAATGGCATAGGCTAGATCTAGCTAACAATGCTTCTTAAGGTCCTTCTCCTGGTTTCCATATTATATTGCAGCTACATAAGATATCGCCTCTGAGGGAAATCCAGTGGTGGCCCATGGAACTGTACTATTTTTGCAGTCTTTTGAGTCTATGTAAGTATTTATAATAAAAGCTAGAAAAGCTAGTGGTAACATTTACCTTATTTTGTATTGAGATGAATTGATGGTGTCTCTCGCTTCTAGCTCACACTTAGAAACACTCACCCTTAAGGAAGGACCTCGGCTGTGAAATGCCTATCTCCTCGCCACTGTGCAAAACATGATCTTGGCCCAGGAAACTGCTCAGAGGACAGCAGATGGTCTTTCATTGGTGGGCTATTTTATAGTAAAAGTATTCAAAACAGTGCAACATTTTATTCTACATTGAAATAATTTTATCTGCATCATATTTCAGTTGTATATTTTATCTCTTTTCTGTTATGTTGCTATAACTTTTGCAGTGAGTGCAGTGTAAAATAATATTCATATTTCAAGTTAAAAGTAACTGTAATAGATTGATTTAAGAAAGTACTCATTTTATGAAGTCTTTTCTTTTTAATTTTAGGGAAGGGTCTACAGGGTGTTCTTGGAGTGATCCGCTTGTTTACAGCCTCCCAAGAACTGGGATTACAGGAGTGGACCACACCCCCAGTCTTTGATTTATTTATTTATTTATTGCAGAACCGGGGATTGAACTCAGACCCTTGCGCTTGCTGGGGAAGCACTTATTCCACTGAGCCATCTCCTTGACCCCACCTCCAGTCTTAATTGCCGTCTCAGCATGTCTCAGGGGCGGGATAAGCATGGCAGGCCAGGGGAATTGAACTCCTGGCCCCTGTGCCTGCTTGCAGGCACTTTAATCTGAGGAGCTATTTGCCCACCCCTTATGAAGTCTTTAGGGAATCTCTTATTCACAACTGTACCCTCCTCATTTCCTTCAAGACTTGAGGTTCTCGGTTCCTCAACTTAACCTTGTAGCTTCCAATAAACGTCCGACACAGTGCCCTAGTTTTTTTCCAATGGAATCTATCCTGTAGTGGGTGTTCTGAGGTGATGATGTCAAGATTCCAGTTGAGTACAGATCACCTCTGGTCTCCGAGGCTTAAGAAACAACTTCCCCTTCCATGCCTCCCAAGAAGAAGCTTTCGTTCAATGCTGGGCAGTGCTGCAGGAGCCCGAAGATTGCTCCTTCTCTTCACTGTAAGGAGGGTATTCATCCTCACCTTAGAGATCCTTGTACAATTAGGGAAGCTCCTGGGTACAACCATGAGGTGTTGAATGTTCTCTTCCCCTAGCCCACCCTTCTTTCTTCCTGCACAGGTGTTCTCAAAAGTACAACACAAGAAACCTCTTGCATTGCTAATCAGAGAGCTTCAGAATCTGTCTCCCTGGGAACTTCAACGGCAACAGTTGCTACCAAGAGTGGTCCAAGAAAGCAGACTCAAGAAAGGGATTATAGCATCAGATCCCTGGCTGTCCAGCTGGCAATGAGGGGCCCATCCCTACCGCAGGTAGACTCTGTGTTTCCCTTGTTGCTCGGCAACAACGCCATCATTAAAACTGCCACTGGTGTTGAACTGGAGTGGGTATCCATGGACAAGCTTGTACTTCTAGCATGAGGCATTTGCAAGCTATGGGAGCAGCATGACAATAAGAATCTGGAATCCAGGGGCCGCTGGTGTATAGGACCAATGCACTGAAAACAATGCAGTGAGCTGCATAGGTTAGAGTAGTCAGGCATGGGTTGAAATCCAGGTGCAGACATCACCGGGCCTCACTGGCTACTGCTGTGGCTTGAACACGTCTCTGCAGTGTGGAAATAATTGAAGTGGGGCCTTGTAATGGTGACTAAGCCAGGAGAGTCTGTCCCTTGTTGCTTGTTGCTTGATCCTTGAGGATCAAGGCGCTCATAAAGGAGGCTGAGTGAGCACCGGGCAAGTAGCCCTTCTGTCTTCTGCCGGGTGAGCTGCACTGTTCCCCCCTGCAGCACTAAGGAACCATCTTGGAAGCTGAGAGCAGCTGAACCTCTTGGCACTTTAATGGTGAATGTCATATTTTTCAGGAATGTGAGGGAGAAAACTTTGGTCCACCATAAACTGCATGTCTTTGGTGTTTGGCTGTAGCTGCACACAGGTGAAGGCAGAAGAATAGACACAAACTGAAAAAAAAAAAAAAAGCTGTGCCTCAGACCCAAATCTTAATTATGATAAGAGTAATAAACCTCCATAGGTGATTGAATTTCTAATTTCAGCAATCTGCTCCACCGAGATCAGGGCCTGAAAAGACAAGTCTGGAATCTTGAGTCGAGGGAAGAAAAGATTAAGGTTTATTCACTCAGATCCAACTCTCAGACATCACTGACGTCTTGAAGCCGAAATATCCTGCTCTATTATGAAGGAGCGGCCTCTTTTGAATGTGAAGACAGATACACCGATGTGTACCCTCACCCACTTCCTGGTCACCAGGACCATAACTAGGGTTCGGTCATATGTGTTGTAGCGTAACCCAATCAGTGCCAGGCCTGCTAAGAAAGAAAAGCAGCTGCAGTCACACCTCAGTCCACAAACACTTCTGTTCACAAGCAATTCAGTTTGCAAACAAAAACATTCAGAAAAATTTGGCTTCCCCGTAGGAGCTCCTCCTCATCCGGTGCCACACACGACCTTGGCCATCTTCCTGTGTGAAGACAAATACAGCCTTCTCTTCCACCTTGACGCACGGCCACGGTGTCCTCACAGAGGCCCTGGTTGCAGACGGATCCGAGCACCCAGCTCTGCCGAGCGCCGTTTGGCACATACAGGGCTGTGGAGTTCCTTAGCACAGCACGGCTCGGATGAAAGTGCAGAGCACCACGGTGGGGAAAAGAAGGCAACACACGTGTGTGAAGCACGAAAGGTGGAAAGCAGGTTTTGGAGAAAGCAGTCACCGAGTGGAAGAAGGAAACGGTGGGAAAGCATGACCGTGCTACTCCTGTGACCAACGCTCTTCAGGACACAGGATGGCCAAGTAGACATTTTTGACTATTTGGAAGAATGAAGCTGCCGGTCAACGAGCTGGTGTGGCAAAAGGAGCCAGATTTTAAGCAGAAGACCTGAGTGCTGGGAGAGATGGAAGAACTCTGTTCGTGTGGCTGAAGGGGAACAGCTGGCAGGTGACAGTGGCAGTGAAGCCGTGATCTGGGACAAAGCCAGGAAATTGCTTGGTGATTCACCGCCGGAGGACCCTCTTGGAGAGCGAGGAGCGGTGAATCTGAAGCCAGTAGAGGGCGGTTTGGCAAACGCCACAAGAGAAGTGTGATAAAGCACGGTGGGGAGGCTTCTAGGTCTGCAAGGTCACTGCTGAGGGCCACAGGAAAGAATTCTCAGAGTCCACACAGGCAGGAGGGGACGCTGCTCAGCAAGTGCCCGACTGCCATGAGACAGCACTGTTCTGGAAGAAGACGCCAACCAGAGCCTGTGTCACCGAGGAGGAAAGGCACGGCTGGGACAAGAGCTCAGGAGGGACAGATTGAGGCTTTTGCTGTGTGTGAATGCAGACAGCAGTCTGAAGATTAAGCCACTCCTGCCGTACATCCCCAGAGCCCTGCGCACTCAAGGAACGGATTGAGACAAGGCCAGGCTGCCTGGCACGCGAAGGACCAATATGGGTCACAAGGCAGTGGTTCTTGGACTGCTACATAATCCGTTCTCACTGTTAAGATCCATCTGTCTGACAGCCAACTGCCTGGAAGATGCCTTCTTCTGATGGACAGTGCCCGGGCACACCCTCCAGCCCTGGTGGAGGTCACGGCGGCTGAGTGCGCCTTCACAAAGGCCAAGTTTCTTCGGTCCAAAGTGACACTTTCTGGGAGCCCATGGAGCAGCAGGTGATCTGTAGCTTAAGGCACTGTAACCAAGGTGCTGTGTAGCAGGGACTTTGCCGTCAGTAGAAAGATGTCCTTCGCTCTGAGAGAGTTGGGAAGAGACATTTCATTGTCCTCCACTGCATCAACCTCAGTGATAAATCCTGGCACGGTGTCACATACTGGACTTTAAACTCAGCCTGGAGGCAGCTGTGGCTGAACATGTCACTGAATGTGATACTGAAAGGTCTGGTACACAGTTCAAGGAGATTGTGTCTGTGGGCAAGCGTGTGGTCCTGGACGTCGATGGCGCAGTACAGAGGAGCTCGTTGAGGACACCGAGGAGGAGCTGATGACAGAAGAACTCGCTGAGCTGCAGCGTGAGCAGCGGAAGGCGCTCCTTGCAGAGCTTCCACCGAGGAAGAGGAGGACAGGGAGGAGGGCAGCTGCGATGTGGTAAAATCGATTGTGGAAAATGGAACAAGTGTCAGGGCTTCTCTGAGAAGCATCTCCCCAACAGAACTCCGATTCTCAACAGAGAATTGAACGTGCTGCTGTGGCCTAGCATTTCCAGATTGTTATACAGGAAAACACAAGCGATGCTAGATAAATATAAAAATGAAATAGAAGAAGTAAAGCCATGCTGTTATGTTGAGCTGTCGGGGACTCAGGTCAACAATTTCTGACATT
>NDGN011185410.1:0-10212 GCA_002564285.1 Tympanoctomys barrerae | reverse complement strand
CAAGGAAGCACTTATTCCACTGAGCCATCTCCCCAACCCCTCATCTTTGAGTTTTTAATGCACGAATGGTGAACTGCCTTTTAGTTTGGCCAGTGTGGTCAACAAATCCATAGATAAAGGGTTCTTATTTTAAGTAGAATTTATGTGATTTTTTTTCAAAGTTGTTGATTTTTTTCCTTTCAATAGAAGTGTTGGCTTTCATGAATTTCTGGTTCTTTATTGCAACTGCTTGGGGAAGACAGGAGATGGGAAAACTGCTCAAAGAATATAGAAAAATACTAGTATCATAAAACATGTTATTAATAGCTAAGATACTTTTCTTACATATGGTTTATATTATGTTGTAACTTTTATTGTTTGTATTACTTTTTGTTTATATCTTACTTTTACTGTACATTTAAAAAATGTGTTTTATCTGACCACTGTGGTGCACATTGGCGGTCACAGCTTCACAGGGTCTTAAGACAGGAATAATACTTGGGCTATGAGTTTGAGGGCAGCCTGGCCAACGAAGGAGACTATCTCAAAAACAACAGAAAATTGTTTCTTTTTAGGCCTTTGAATAAAAATAAAATTAGTTAAAGCTATGCATTTTTCTTTGAGTATAAATTTGGCAAAATCCTATTCATCTTTACATATAGTATTAGTTTTGTTTTTGTTGTTGTTGAGATTTTCTAGAATTTTGTAGTTTTCTTTATTGTCTCATATACTGCCTTCTGAGATAACCTTGGCTTCTGTCTTGAGTGACAGCTTGATTACCTTCAGGGCTCATGATGTTTTTGTTAAAGCTTAGATGTACCTTGATTTTCCCCCTAGAATGTAGTGTTAAAGAGAAATTGTGGGCTAATCCAGTTCTTATTACTCTAAAACCAAACTGCATTTAATTTTTATTTGTACTTTGTGGCATTTTCTGTGTATTTTAAAAGCATTTTGCTATGGTTTGTGTTGGTATTGGGTCACTCAGGTCTTCTCTTGAAATTTCCTTTGGTTAGGTATTGGCTTCTCTCCCCACTCCTGCTCCATCCCAACCTCTATCTCTCCAGTGGTGGTAGGGGTCAAATCCAGGGCTTACTAGGTGCTAGGTAAGTGCATGAGCTGCATCTGCAGGCCTTCTTGTTTTTATACTGTACTATTCTTTTAAGCAAGTTACTGTGTTTGTGAGTAGAGAAAGGTGTGACCCACATGTCCCTTCAGCAGTTGGGATTGCCTAGACAATAGCTGAGCCCACAGCAAGCCTGTTCAAATGGGTCATAATGTCAGGCGTGTCTGTCCTGTACAAGTGGCCCAACAAGGCCCTAAACCTGGTCACATGACATACATGACATAATTTGGCATAATATTTTTCATGCCTTGGTCTGTGTACGTAACAGTGGTACCCTGTAGGGGAGGGCACAGTACAGGGGTCATTCTGCCTACTGTGCCCACTGCACACAGTCAGTGGGGAGAAACCTATACATACCAGATGTTACATGTGCTGGTTCAACTTGGGGGATAAAATGGAATGATTATTGACAATAATATTTCGACCTACCTGCACAAGACAAGTGTTTATTGTTATAAAGTAGACATGTGAGTTTTCTCATTCAGTGGTTAAAGTTGGACATACTGTGTTATTTTGTAAAATAATGCATTAAGCCCTTAAGTTTGGTTATACATGCACATTAACTATATTACATATTTTTTTTGACACCCAAGACAATTACTCTTCACTCACTGTGGCCCAGGCTAGAGAAAAGGTTGGACATCTGTGGGCTAGACAGTATTGCAATGTTTTACAAACTTAAATTTGTAGGAGAGATTTTTTTGGTACATGTCTTAAGAGAGGATTTTGTAGTTTCTGAGCCTACAGGAGATTAGTAAAAATCAAATTAGAAGTGGGATAGGAGCTATGTGGAGCAAGCCCAAGATAGCAGGGATAAGTGACAACCTGCTGATTTTAAAAGAAGCAGAATAATTTAAAATTTGAAACATTTTGATGGTTCCTCGGTTTGGGATGAAAGCAGCCCACATGCTGCCTTCACAGGCCCCACCGAAGACAGGCCTGAGCTCTGCTGCACTGAGTCATTCAAGGTTTGATCGATGACTCAGAGGCCCAGGGCTGGATGATAGTGTATTCAACACAAGAGTCCAAGAAGGTGTGCTGCTAATTTGAGGAAAATTAGCCTTGAACTTTAAGTGCATTTTAGTAGCAATTTGGGACATTAGAATGAAGGCCTGGGCTTTTGGGGACATTCTTGTTAAAGTCAGGGACCACATAGCACTCCTCTGTGTTATTCAGTCAGTAAATATTTGTGATGATTGTCTTGATGGTAAGGGCATCAGACCTATCAGTCAGAAACATCAGTATACATTTTTATTAAGTTAGTTTGGCAAGAAACCATTACTGTAGGCAACTAAGAATGTTGATCATATAAGCATCAGAGTTGGAAAATAGGGAGTTGGTGTTTGCCGAATGAAGTTCTAAAAGCACTTCTGATTTGATTAATTTTCATTGTTAACTGTAAGCAGCCTGGATATTATATTGTTTCATCCTGCAGTGAATGGAAATGCCTTTCAGAATGAGAAAACTAATATCCTCTCTTTATACAGTACTTCTTTTCTAAAGAGTTTGGAGCACTTTCCAGAAATCCTCTCTGGCCTTCCTGCAGAGTGGCTAGAGGCAGGGTGTGTGTGTATATATGTGTGTGTGTGTGTGTGTGTGTGTGTGTGTACATATATGTGTGTGTGTGTGGATTTCCCCCCTCCTTGGCTTTGTCTTCATTGTAACAGAAGCTGTTTTCTGCATCTAATCTTGACTCAAACTTGGAATTTGTTAAGCCTCATGTTTTAAAAGAACTTGCATACCATTTTTGGGATATTAAGCCACGTTTACATCTAAAGATAAGAGTTTTGTGGAAAAGCAGTTTATGCTGCTCATACACATTGGAACATTAATAAAAAATTGATATCAGAAATACAGTCAGAACTATGATACCAACAGCAGCTTCCTGTTTTGACTTTTAAAGAATTTGCTTTCTTAATAATTGCTTTTATGTTCATGCCCACCCACGGGTGAGCATTTGGCAAGGTGACAAAAGCAAGTAATTGATAGGCAAAGTGAGAATTGTGAGAAAGTGAAATGATTCTTAATCGAACATTTTGTCTTTATGTGGCATGACTGTATTAATTTTCTGTCTTCTTTGTTGCTTTGCCAGGGCCTGCTCATTTGGGCAGTTCTTTATGCTGTCGCTGTCATTTCTGTAATTGATATGCATCTTCAGCAGCCATCCGTGCCTTTGTGGATCACCCTTGCTCCAGCTGTTTTGGCAGTAAAGTGGCTCACAGCAAAAATACACAATGTTGATCTGGGTTGTGGCAGTGTCTTTAATGGATTTCTTGAAGGATTAAAGTAGAAGGGCCTCATGAAGCCAAAAGAAAACTATCTCACTTTCTCCATCTCCTAAAACCCTGATTCTGATTCATGTATGACCTGTTCAGCTGGTGATGATGGGATTCTAAACTACGCTGAAGTTTTCATGGGTGAAGCAAGTGATGCCTTCCAAAGACAAGACACAGCTTGTCATGTCTTCTGAAAGGATGAAGGGCAGTGCTGTCTTTAAATCATAAATCAGGAGTTTCATTTGAGCAGAGTAAGCCACTGGACTTTCATTATTAGCTAAATAGTACCATGTATAGTTTTGACAGAAACATCATCTGTCCTTCTTAGAATATGTATAATTTGTCAATTTGTCAGTGGTGTACACAGGTCATGTGTGGAAACAATAGGTTACTGGCACAGTTTGCTAATATTTATTTTTTGTATTCCAACACAAAAGGAAATGCTTACATAGCAATCTCTACAGTAAACTTTGAGTAAAGGTCTTACAGAACATGACATGCTGGAATTTTAACTTTGGTTTTGTATTTCTCTTACTCTGCTTAGCTTGTGAATAACACAGAGCTGTTCTTACTCTGGGGCTTTGGGTATACAGTTGTGTGTCCTGAAATCTAAACTGGGTGTGGAGGCAGGTCCAGCCACCTTGGATGAGTCTTGACTGCTATGCAGTTTGTGGATCTGGGGAAGAGGGCACACATGAGCCTTAATTGGAATAAGAAAAAAGGTGGCTTTATTTTTGCAAGATTATGGAAGACTTTTCTGTTTACATTTTTGTGTGAAAGAAAGAAAAGCAATCTATTGAAAAGTGCATTCATGTCATGTTGAATTTCAGAATTTAAGTTTTGAAGAGTTGTGTATTCTAAAATTGGGCCCCCATATGAAATGTGGCCACCCAAAAGCCTTCCTTCAAATTAGGCCAAACCATCAGCATTATACATCTGGTAGAATCCTACTGCTTCCTAGTAGAATTCTTTCTCTTAAACTGACTTTTGGAAAATTACTATCAAAACCATTGTAAGGCATTATAAGCAATGTGTAGAAATTAGGTTGTTTTGTGTAGTTTGAGAAGTTGTCAAGGATAAGGCAGTGTTTCTCCCAAGAACCCGTGGGACAGTTCTCTGGGGATTCATGAGATACAGAGCCTCTGTAATGACTGTACTCTGGAAGGGGTTGTTTTTAAGTTACAGACACTGGGAATCAGGAGTAGGAAGGGTTCTTTTCATTGGTGAGTTCATGCAGAGTCAGAGGTTTGTCCCATCTCTTGACACCTGCAAAGAAATTCTGGCCTGAATCAATGCGTTCATTAGAAGTTAAAGAACAATGGTTTTGAATGATAGCATCCCTCCACATTGACCATTATTGTTTTCCAAGCTTGAGGTTTATCTTATCCTCAGGCACATTTTGATCCTCTGACCAGGCAGGATAAAAACTTAATTTGTCCCTTTATAATTTTTAAGATAAGGAGTTGGTTGTATAGCCATTTCCAATGATGACAAACAAGTTTACCTCTGCTCTTTGCCTTTTTCTGTTTTTGATTATTATTTCAGAATCATAAAATGTCCCAATTCAGTGTTTTGTAGGTCTCCTTACTCCTTAATTTAACTATTCTTCCTCTTTTTCCTTCCTTATTTTAAATCAATCTTTCTTTCTTTTTTTCCTTCTTTCTTTCTTGTTCTTTCTGTCTTTCTCTTTCTTTTTCTTTTTGTGTGTGTCTTTATTACTTTTAGAATCTTTTTGGTGCAGGGTCTCACTGTGCAGCGTGGAGGTGAGGCTGGCACAGCCTACCATGCCAGGGTTTGAATTCAGTCCTTGTATTTGCTTGCTAGGCCAGTGCTTCCACTGCTGAGCTACTTCTGTGGCCCCTAGAATCTTTCTGGTACTAGCCTGAAGCCAATACAGGCTATGTGCTGTCACTGTAGTTTCCATGAGCTGTTTATCAACAAGAGTTGATAATTCTTGCCTGAATCAATGCTTTCATTAGAAATTAAGGAACAATGATTTTGAATGATACCATCTCTCCACATTGACCGCTGTTTTCCAAACTCAAGTTTGGAAAACTCAGGCATATTTTGATCCTCTGACCAGGCAGGATAAAAACTTAATTTGTCCCTTAATAATTTTTAAGATAAAGAGGTGGTTGTATAGCCATTTCAAATGATGGTAAACAAGTTTACCCCTGCTCTTTGTCTTTTTCTGGTTTTGATTATTATTTCAGAATCCTAAAATGTCCTGATTCACTGTTTTCAGTCAACTGTACACATTCTTTTTCGACATCCAAATTCTAACAACTCTTCAGTAGTTGTATTTCAACTGATGTCTCTGTACAACCTTATAAATCTTTGCAAGCTATCTTGCTTTCTGCCGGAAAAAGATGTCCCAGGCACATATTGAACCTCTTCTATCTGAGAGTTGAATCAGCTATTTCTTTATGGGGTTCTGGTTCCTATTAGGAAGGAACAGCTTTAGAAACCTCCTTCTGAACAGTGGAATTCTATTGCTTCTGAGCAGATGAACACACAACATTTGTATTAAATCTGATTTCATGGTCGTAAGTTTTTTCTCTCACACTGAAAATCTTGATTCCTGAAGCCATTAAAAATGGTTTTACTCTGTTTACTTGTTTGAACGCACATTGACTATAAATCCTTAATAAAAGTCTATGAGCACAGAAGATCCATGAAAATATTTTAAGCTTCATTAAAACAATGAAGCCTAAAAATGGTAGTTTTACCATTAGTCATACTAGAATAGAATATTTCATAATTCTATTCTGAAACACATAAGTAACAAATTAATAAATCAAACCACTTACTAATGGTCTTAGGAATGAAGGTTACCAGTTTTCCTAAGAGGTAAAAAAGAAAAGTCATCTATTTGTGCAGTTCTTCTATATTGATTTATACTGTAAAATTGCATAAATGAATATTAATATATATTGTAACCTGTTTGGTCGTAATCATATTTATTATTTCATGTTTTATCTTTTTGGGCTTGCTTTTGGAAAAGCATCAGTAATATAGGTAAACATTTAGTAAAAGGTGAAATATTTATATGATGTGAAGAGAAACCAGAGTATAGGTAAACATTTAGAAAGCAAATATGAATGTTTTTATTTCTATATTGCTATAAAAATATGAAAATATATATACATTGTTCTGAATTTTGTTTTTATTCATATAATAACATACAGCTTTCCTTAGTAATTTTCCTCTTGTTTTTTTTTTTGTATTTCTGTTTTTACAGCTTCATAGTCATCATCATCTGGATATATTACACATTGTCCCCAAATTTCTCAATTCTGGATATTTTTGCCCTCAATTATTTGAATTTTATCAGTTTTGTAAAGAATAACGAATAATTCATATGTGAAATTGCTTTCATTAGTTCTTCTTATAAATTCACAAGATAGAATTCTTGAAGTGAGATTGTTGAGTACAAGATACATTAGTCTCAATTTAGAAAAAATGTCCCAAATTCCTTTGGATAGGAAGGAATTGGGCTTTGCCACATCCTTCAGCCTTATTTCAACACTATAAAATTGAGTTAGTCTGATAGATTAGAAATGGATCGTGATGGTTTTGATTTGTATTTCTCATTGCGTGAAACTAAAAGAATCTTTAAGGTACAAATACTTTTCTGTGAATTCCTACAAATTTCTCCTTCTTCCATTTGCTTTTTGGTCAGTTCCCTTTCCCAGAAGGCCTCCTCATCCTCTGTTCCTGTGTTGTACATTTTCTTCCTCCATTGTTTTTGATGTTTTCATTTTTGTCTTTGGGGTAAATGTAGGATACGTATGTGATGTAGAAGTTTAAATTTATAGATGCATATGTGTATATGCATTATAATATGTAGTATAGTCACATAGTTTAATAATCAAATTTGTTAATATTTTCTTTTATTGTTTCTGGATTTTGAATTATAATTAGAAACTTTTATAGTTATACAGAATGAGCCTTATTTGTATAGTATTTTCATATTTTACATTTAAGTCTTTAATCCAACTAGATTTTATTCCGTGTAAAGTACATAAAATATGGAGACAATTTTGTCTTTTTCTAAATCTCTGTCATCATGCCCCATGTATTTATAAATTGATCCTACTTACTGTTTTGAGATGCCACCAATTTTTAAATTCCAAAATATATTTTAGTCTTTGTCTATACTGTTAGGCCTCTTGTTTTGTTTGTCAATTCACTGATCTGTATTTCTTTGTTTTTATTATTCCATATTGTTTGATGTTCACGATATTGACATATATACCCTTTTGTTTTATATCTTTTCTTGTTTTCCATTGCTCTTCTTTGTTTTGAATCTTTGTGGTTTATTCAGTGTTAAATGCATCTCATACCTGATATAGAAAAAGATGTGGTCACTGAACTAAGACTATTTGTATATAATGATAAGATCCACTATGATTAGTTTAGTTCTATGATGTTAAGGTATGTATTACTTATATGTGTGTGTTTGCATATTAAAGGCTCTTCCCTATGTATAGTTTGTTTAGCTGTGCATTTTTATACTTCTAATACTTGTGGAGTTTTATGTTCTTGTGTTAATTTTGTGACAATAGAGTAAAAAAATAAATTAATCCCCTTTTCTTTTTGTTTAGCTCTTGTCTACTGGCTTCCTAAATTGAGCATCAATTGAATTAAATTATAATTTCTTCCATTTCTTCTCCTCTTCCACCTCTACTTTTGGTTATTTGTATATGTCTTAGTGTTTAACTTGGTGTCCTGAAGTTTCCACCTTGCCTATTCAGCTGAGACCTGCTGAGCTGGCCCTGCCTGTCAGCCTATATACTAATTGATGCCAGCAGTCCCGAGCCTTGGAGTTCTGAGGGAAATCACTAAGTGGACGTCTCCATCAGTCCTCCTCCCTGCAGTTCCTAGCTTCTTGGTCCCATCAGGCTTGGCCTATGGTAGTGGCCTCTGGTCACTTCTTCCTGGAAGTGCCCTCAGAGTGAGAAACACTCCCCGAAGCACACATGCTTCTTGTCAAACTTTTCTTCTTGGTAGCTGTTATTCTTTTTTTATTTTTCTTTTTTCTGGCATTCACCACTAATGTCAAAGTCAGATGCCAAATTGCTTTGCTTTTCTGCCTAAGGGGCTTGGTGATTTGCTCAGCTGCACAAGGGTTCTTGTCTTCAAGTCCCTCCCTTTTTCTCACATATGCCTTCGTGTGTCTGGGCATATGGTGTGCCTTCCAATTCACAGGTGAGAGCAGGGATTGCTGAACTCTTCATGTAAAGGACCAGAGAGAAAATATGTTCTGCTGTGGGCCATGTTGTCTCTGTCAAATCTGTTCATCTCTGCTGCTGCTATGAGAACAGGTCCAGGTGATGCATATGCAAGAGGATATGGTTGCGTTGGCTGAGTGGTCTGCAGCTCCCCAGCCCAGAGCGGGAGTGTTACTTTTTTTCATGGAGTTGTGCTTACATTAAGTTTTGAATATTTGAAATACACACATGTGCACACACACATATACACTCATAGGTATATTTCTTTTTTCTTTGACTGGCTTTATATCTATTTCTTTTTCTGTTTCATTTTCATAGTTTCTCTTCTGTTCTTTATGTCCTCACTGTGTACTCTAGGGTCTTTCTCTACTTGAGTATTCCCTATACCTTTTATTCCCTACTTTGTGTTCAAAGAATTTTTTTTTTTTTTTCTTTTTAACATGGTACTGGGGGATTGAACTAGGGACCTTACACTTCCTGGGCACATGCTTATGTGCTAAGCTGTATCCCTGGCCCTCCCTGCTTTGTTTTCATCCTTCCCAAGTTCTGTGCATTTGCTGCCTTTCTCTTTTGTTATCTAGTTCTATGGTCACAATTTTGAAATGTTTCATGGGAACGTTCTAGCTTTGCAGCTATGTTTTCCAGTAATTTTCTTCTGCTGATGGGCAACAGTTTTTCTTATAGTGGTTTTTTGTTACTTTCTTAGTTGTATCCAAATCCGTTGTTTTCTTGAATGATCTGCTGGGAGAAAGGCCCTTTGCAGGTGGAGTGTGGACTGCAGGCAGGGTGCTGAGTGGAGACGTGGGCATCCCTATCCTGGGATGGATTATTTCTTTGTGCAGCATGTGGATTCTGCCCTTGGGTCGCCTTCCACATTGCCCTCTCTGCCTCTCTCAGCTCTGTGCTCTGGCCTGTAGGTTCTCAGCTCTGCTGTGTAGTTTCTGCTGAGCCTGGTGCCTCATCTGTTGGGCAGATGTTCATTAGGAATAGTACTCTCAGCCCTCTGTTTCCTCAGGCTCTAGCCCCTCCTAGTCACCACATCTGTGCTGCAGACCTGATGGGTGCAGGATGCCTCTGCTTGATTTTTTGAAATAAATATCAGGAGTTCTATTCTTTTAGTTGCTTTTTTTGGTTTTAAAAGTGTGAAGAGTCAAGGCTGAGCAGTACTGTTCTCCTTCCGAGGCCTAGTTAGATTTCTCATATACCTTGTAGATAGGGAAACAAAAACTTAGTTTAAAAATATCAAATATTAAAACAAATGAAACCAAGGTCTGTTTGCTCTCTAATCCTTTCTGAGATGTTAGGAGTATTCATTTTACATTTGGCACATGACCTTGGGAAGAAACAGGAACATGAATACAAGGTGGTTTTGTTTTGTTTCGTTTTGCAATTACTTCCTCTCCCGGCTTCTGTCTGCCAAGTCCACCAGATCGAACTGGAATGTACTTGACTAAAATATTGTAGGAGCTAATATTTTTTATGCGGTTGTAGTCATTTCCATTTAATGTTAATGGCCTAGTGAGCAAAGGAAAGAAGCCTTAAAATTTCTTGGGAGAGCTATTTTGGGCCATTTTTGATTTCTCAGGAATCACCAGTAGTG
>NDGN011185360.1:0-12184 GCA_002564285.1 Tympanoctomys barrerae | reverse complement strand
TTTTTCTTTCTAATGTGGAATAAGATGCTATTTAATTTTGTTCTTCCATAGCTAATTTTTTTTATGTATATGTCTTAATGTTTTTTTCTTTACAATAAGTTTTGGACAATTTCAAAAAAAAAGAAAAGAAGATATTGCAAAGTGCTGGTCTGTGATTCTGCTTGAGAACGTGGGTGAACCCTCTCATTAAGAGGAAAGAGTAAGGCACAGAAGGTCTGCGTAGCTCCCAGTGTTGATTACTCCAGAAAAAGAAACAGAGAGAAGATGCTCCTCCTTCTTTACACTGTGTTATTTCATTGTTGCAATTGCATATACTAATAATAAAAGAATCATTGGCAAAATTTTAAAACATTAAATTAATTTTAAAGTATTAAAATATTAATATTAAAAGGAAAAAAATAAAAACAAAAAGAAGGAAGTCAAATCTATTTAACGATGACATGTACAAAATCCTAAAGCCTCCACCAAAACTATGGACATAATAAATGAATCCAACAAAAATTCAGGGCATAAAATCAACACAAAAAGTAGCATTTTAGCCTTTCCCCCTAGCCTCCGAAGAAGCAGCGAGGTGAGAGGGTCACTGTCAGCTTGTCCTCAGGGCGGTAGCAGCACCTGGAGGTCTGTCCCCAGGCTGCTTGAGGTACAGCCAAGTTTATGCATTTTGAAGATGTATGAAGGTTGTGAACAACAGTTTTGAAGACCTTGCCATAGAAGATAACTGAAGAAAATTGCCTGTAATAAGACAGCTGAAGATAAATGTACAAGTCCTTCGGCAGTTGTTAAAAACACTCCATTGCCACAGGTATGGCACGGCAATGTTGCAGAAGGAACAGTGAAGATAGTGGTCAAAAAAACATGAACAGAAGCAAATGGTGCAAATATATGATGTTGAAAATTCACATTATGTAGAAAAATAGACTTGACTAATTCTAACTGCTGAATAAATTGTTTTCCTTAAAATAAAAAGTAGTATTTTATATGCCAATAACAAACTGGCCATAAAAAGAAGTTAAGAAAGCAAGCAGAAAACAAAAGGGCAATTAAGAAATTAAGAAAGCAATGCAAGAATAAAAATAAAATATTTTTAAGTAAATTTAACCAAAGAAGTAAATGATCTCTAAAATGAAACTGTAAAACAACAAAAACTCATAGAAAAAATTTTAAAAGTAGAAAGATAATCCTTGCTCATGGACTGGAAAAATCAATATTGTAAGTAACTTATCTGACTTCAAAACTACAAAGCAGTAATAATCAAAATAGCATGAAAATAGCATTAAAAACTGAAACATGCATCAGTGGAGCAGACAGAAGATACAGAAACAACCAGAGGTACATTCAGCCATCTGATCTTTGTCAAAGGGACCAAAATCATGCACTGGATAAAAAGGAGCCTTTTCAATAAATGACACTGTGCAAAAACTAGCTATCCACACACAAAAGATACAGTTAAGACCCAAATCTCTCTTCAGGAACTAAACTAAAATCAAAATGGATCAAAGAAATAAATTTTAAAACAGAAGTACCTAATTTTCTGGAAAATAAAATAGGCAAAATTCCTGAAGACAGGCACAGATAAGGAGTTTCCGGGCGGAACTACAATTGCACAAAAAATAACATCAAGAATAAGCACATGAAATCACATCAAATTAAAAAAGACTGCTGAATAATGAGACCCTGTACCAAGTGCATTTTTTAAAAAAACATAAAGCTTCTGTACATTAAAGGAAACAGCCAACAGAGTGAAGAGACAACCTACAGAAAAGGAAAAAAAAAAAAATTATGAATTTAGTACAGGGTCTACAGGGTCTCACTACACAGACTGTACTCTAGTGATCCTCCTGTTTTCCGTCTCCCAAGCACTGGGATTGCAGGTGTGCACCACCACGCGCAGTCTCATTTACCACCTCAGTGTGCCCCCGGGGGTGGGGCTGGCACGGGGATGGAACCCCCGTCTCCGAGCACTTGCCTAGGCAGGCGCTTTAGTCTGCTGAGCTATCTGGCTATCCCAGAAAAGGAAAAATTTTGCAAGCCACTCCTCTGATAGAGGACTAATATTTAGAATACACAAAGAGCTAGGGAAAAAAAAACCAAAACCAGATCTTTCAAGATAAAAGATCCAATCAGAAACTGAGCAACTGAAATACTTTTTAGAAGTATGACTGGATAATAAATACATGAAAAAATGCTCAACATTCATAGCCATCAGAGAAATGAAAATTAAAACAATACTGACAGTCCATCTTATTCCAGAAAGAATGGCAACCATCAAAAAGTCAAACAGTGACAAATGCTGGTGATACTACAGAGGGAAAGGAACCCTTCACAGTAACAATGCTGGTGAGACTGTAAGCTCATACAACCACTGTGGAAATTGGTTTGGAGAGTTCTCAAAAAACTAGAACTAGAAATCCGCTTGACCCAGCTATTGCCCTTCTAGGGATCTTCCAAAAAGAGGCAAAGACCTCATACTGCCCTGATACATGCATACCCATGTTTATAGCAGCACAATTCATAACAGCCCAGCCATGGAAGCAGCCTGTATGTCCATCAATAGATAAATAGATACAGAAAATGTGGGATTTATACCCAATGGAATATTACTCTGCCATCAAGCAGGATAAGTGTGAATCACTTGTAAAAAAAAAAAAGGGATGTACTTTGAGATCATAATATTAAACGACACACCAGTATAAATATCACATGGTTTCCCTTATGAAAAATCCAAAATACAAATACATTAAAGAAAACAGGAAACAGGGAGGTAATTGTTGCAAATGAGAGGGGAATCTAGGGATGGAAGGGACCAGAAAGAGAATTTTTAAAAATTAAGTACATGTACCTGCTTCCTCAGACATATTTTGTCTGAGGACAAAATATGATATAATGTAAACACGTACTTATGAAAGAATAAATATTAAGGGCTGGTGAGATAGCTCAGCAGACTAAGGGCCTGCTTTGGCAAGCACAGGGACCAGAGTTCCATCTGTGGACCTGCACGCCACACTGGCCCTGTCCCCGGGCGTGCTGAACTTGCAAATGAGTCCCAGAGTAGTGGTGCATGCCTGTAATCCCAGCACTGGGGAGGCTGAAAACAGGAAGATCACAGAGAGTCCAAGCTGCTAGTAAGACCCTATGCCAAATACATTAAAATAAAGGGGAAAAAAAGAATACTTTAAAATTCTGTGAATATATCTATATTTGTGTAACACATAAAAATTATTCAGTCATAAAAAGGATGAAATTTTGTCACTTATGACAATATGGATCAACTAGAGAATGTTACACGAACTGAACGAAGCTAGGAGCACAAAGAAATACTGCACACTTTCACTCATTTGTGGAAGCTAAGAACAAGTTACCACAAGAAAGTGAGGAAGACTCGCAGTTCCCAGTTGCTGGGAAGAGGAAGAGGAGGAGGAGGAGGATGGAGCATGAGGGCCAAGCCTCCCGTGAGGGCGGAAGCATTCTGCAGCTCGAGCATGTGTCACCAATGGGAATCCAAGCAATGAGAGCTGCATTCCAAAATAACTAAGAGGAGGCAACTGCTGAGTCCCTGCGCATACAAACACAGAACCCCAGTGGAAAGAAGCACGAGGCCCAAAAATCAGACACCAGACTCCAATTACTCCTCTGCACGCCACAAATATGCTCCCACGCTCCATGGCATAAAAAAGAAAACACTTGTTAAAACAAAGGCCTCCCACCTGCTCCTAGCCCTGTATTTTCAGGGTTCATCAGCACTCAAGAGTTACCTGGCAGTGGGGTTCCGCCTGAATTTTAAGACTCTAATGCAAACTCTCCTTCCCCTTTCTTCTCCTTCTATACACATTCCAGCCATATTTCTCCCAGAATTCTGCTAAGAAATCAGACATGGGCAATCTACTCAGGGTCAAGAGTGAGTCATTTCCTTCCAAATCAAATTTCTGTTCTCAGTCTTCAATGGCCCAGTTTCTGTCTGCAGAAAAGAAACCAAGCGGGTTGTTTCAAACCACAGAGAATGCTTTCTAGAAATATCTACTGGCTTGGTGCCAGGGTGAACACCAGGAGCCCACTCAACATTGCTGCCCTCTTCATCTGTGTTATTTATGGACCATTTAATACTTGTAATCTTTCTGGACACACAGAGATCTTTATTTCCTTGGGCAAGTCAAGACCATGAGCAACTCTTGCTATTTTCTACAATGCCCAATCTTCATCCTGGTTCCTAGTCAGGGTTCCATGAAAGTTAAATACAAGGCATTTACCCTAAAAGATGGTCTGCTTTTCCTTCCAGCTTGTAAAAGGCAGGATGATGGACATTCCAATCTTCAGCCCAGAAGAACTTGGACAATGAATGCATTTAATCCCCTCTACATTGAGGAACAGTTCACAGTCAGCCCTGTCACCAGGCTGCATGACCACTTACACTTCTGATCTGCATCTTCTCGGCATTCTAGCAACTCCTGCCCACACCCTGCACTGTTCCTTTTGTGGGAACATCCACAGTGCGAGAACCAGACACAGAAGCACTGGTCATGGGGCCTGGGGAGTGCAGAGGGGAAGGTGGGCCAGCTGCTGCCATAGGACAGGTGGCTCTGGGGTGTGACACTGGTCACACCCTGGGCTGTACTTCTCTGAACTCAGAGACACAGAGCTGCAAGTGTATGACCCCATGGGGATGGACCAAACACTCGGATGCAAAACAGGGGGACCTGGCCACAACCGTGTCCACCTGCCCAAAGGACCAGAGTCCACACAATGACCTCGCATCACCACTCACTCGCCACCTGTTGCGGGTCGGGCACTGGTCCGGGAAGGATGCCACAAGCTGACTGGCACTGACAAGGACCCTGCCTCACCAAATCCTACCAGATAGCACAGAACTCTAGGCACCTTGACGCCATTTCTGCTAGAATCCCATCATGAACCCCAGTCCAGATGCTGGCCCCGTGTCCCTGGGTGGCCCGCTGCAGAGAAGCCTGCTGCCCCATGCCACCTACCACAAGGATGCCTGGCAGCCTTGGCCCACAGCCCTGCTTCTCAGGGCCCAGCATGCTTGCTGTGTTGGAGTCCTCTACTGCACCATGCCACCAGACCTGTGCCCACAGCAACAGCCTCATGCAGAAGAAAGTGTGCCCCCAATTCCTATGAGTGTTCAACATAATCTTCTCCTTGCCACAAAAAGAAAAGTGACTCCTGTCATTTGAACTAGTGACAGCCGACTTTTGTATCCAAGTCTCCACCACTATGAGCCCAAACAACCACAGACGGGAAGTACAGAGTCCACCATAACAATGGACACACTCATTTCCTCAGTGTCGGTATCTCCCAGGCACTCAGGGGCAGAAGCTCCACACTGCCGCTGCCCACCCCACCCAACATGCCTTGCATTCCAGCTCTGGAGGCCTGGTTCAGTCTCATACCATTCCAGTCCTCCTCAAACCCAGCGTGGGCTGCTGACCTTCGAGAAAGGGCATCTAACTTGTAAGGCAGTGGTGGTGAATCCAAGGCACACATGCACCACTGGGCTGTTTGTATCACCGGAAGCTCTAAAAGGTTCTCTATCACTGGTATAAGTGGACAAGTCATTTGGGAAAGGCATAATTTGTGGAAGGAAACACAGCACTTTAAGTTTATTAACTTATTAAACCTCCCTATGACCCTAGAAGGCACGCAGTATCAGCTTCACCACAAGGCTGCTTCAAGAAAGGCCATCAATATGCAGAGGAGGGCACCAAACTGCAGAAGGGTTAAGGGGACATGTCCAAGGTCACTGCACCGTATGCGACAAATGGTAACGTGACTCTGCCATGCAAGCTTAGCTGGGCTAAGATAATAAGTCACTGAGGATCTTTAAAAACAGAAAGCAAGGTCGGCGAGATAGCTCAGCAGACTAAAGTGCCTGTTTAGGCAAGCTTAGGCAAGCTTACGCAAGCACAGGGACCTCAGTTCAACGCCCAGAACTACAGGCCGCCAGCCCCGCCCACAGGCCAGGCTGAACTGGCCAGAGACCAGGCATGGTGGTGCAGGCCTGTAATCCCAGCGCTGGGGAGGCTGAAAACAGGAGGATCACTATGAGTCCGAGCTGGGTAGTGAGACCCTGAAACAACCAAATACATTAAAATAAATAAATAAATAAAAGCAGAAGCACCTAAGCCACCTGACAGCCACCCTCATCCCATCCTGTGAGACCAGCTCAGTTAGAAGCAAGACACTGCAATGAAGTATGACTGATCCTGTGGAAACACAGGGCAGAACAACATGACACAGGGGCTGCAGGAATGCAGCCTGTGAGCAGAGGAGTAAGCACAGCAGGGCCATGCATGGCCCACATTAAGGAAACGGCGATGGTGGAAGGAAAGAAACGCAGCATCAAAGCACCCCGCCAGCGCAACACAGAGGGTCACAAGCCTCCCAGCGTCCCCTGCGGAAAGCTGGGCCTGAAGCCACAGAAGGCAGTCCAAGCAGGCGACTCAGCCCAATAGGATTCTCCACAAAGTAGGGCAAAGTAGGGCCACAACACCTGAGTTCTAGTTGAGCGCCCTGGCTTCCCTCAGCCTGACAGACGTGTGGAAACTATCCCCCTGGGGAGAGACCCAATCACAGAGGACAGTGCTCAGGACATCAGACGCAGCCAGAGCAAAGAGACTCATGGGCCTTTTTCACTGTCCTCACAGGCACAGGGAGAAACTCTCCTAAACAGCTGAAAACAGTCCTGGAGCTGCAAGGCTATGTATGGCTTGTTGTCTCCTGTGAGCCCCTCCCTGTACCTCCTCTTTAACAGGAACTATCACCCAAGGCTTAGTACTTCATCTCACAGCAATGCTTTGTATTCTTGAACTCATGTTTCCAAATCAGCTCCTCACTTCTGTCCTTAACCCAACTCTATCGCTGTAACCAAGCATCCATGTGTCCCTCCTGAGTAGCTAAATGGTGTGTGTAAATGCGAAACACACTCCAGATTTGAAAGCACAAAAAAGGGTAGCATATCACTAAGAATTTTATAAATAGTACTGAGCCTATATTTATATTTAACAAGCACTTGCAATGAAATGGTAGCATTTTTGATAAATCAAGCTAAACATAAAATATTATTGAAATTTTTCTCATCTATTTCTTTTTACTTTTTTATGTAGCCTCTAGAAAATATTGAGTTATCTCGTTGGCTTGTATTTCTACTGGACAGGACTGCTTTTATAGATACGCTATGAAGGCTTTCCCTCAACTGCAGTGTGCTTATAAATAAAGAGCAAATTAAAAGACAGTGAGAGAGATAGTTTTGCAAATAGGAAGGGGACCAAGAGATGGAAGGAAAGGGAAGTAAGGTGAAGATGTATTATGTCCATGTACCCACTCCCCATGAGGAATGCAACCGTTATGTACTGCACATGGGGACTAATAAAAATAAATTTATTTTAAATGCAACATGCTTATAACTTGCTTGATCAATAACCAGCTGTGTGGCATTTCCCTCTTGGAGACATTAAATGTAATAACCACGCTGATCACTAACTCCTTTCATCTTCACAGTATCTCAGCCAGCTGTGGGGTTATAAACATGCAGATGAAGGCAGAGAGAACTGAAATGAAGGCCAATGGTTACAAGGTTATAAACAATGGAGCCAGAATTTGCACCCTGTCAGGCATGCCTGACAGGGTTTAACGAGGTAAAACAATGCAAACTGTTTCCCCACTGCCTAGCATCAAAACTCCAAGATCACTTGTAAGACTCATGCCCTCCTCATCCTGTCCCCTAGAAAGGTTTCCCCTCCCTTCCTTAGTGCCTTCTGTCCCCAAGGCCACCCAGCCAGCCTGTGGCCTGCACCCCGTGAAGACACCCACAAGGTCAGGACCCAGAGGTGCTCATGGCCTGAGGGAGCGCTGATCTGTAACTCATTCTCTTCCTCCCACCTTCCTAGTCCAAGGACATCCGACCCTGGACAGTTTACTTAAGTCTGTGAGAAGTAGGAAGACAGAAAGAAATATGCAAGTCTCAGAAAAGTCAGAATTCTAACCCCATCTTTCACAGAAGCAAGTCCTAACTCTGTGTACAATCTCATCTGCACGCCCTAGTGGAGCCCTACCTGCTCCACCCACCTGCATCCCCAGACACCCCACAGTAATCAGAAAAACAACTCCCCCTCCACCACGCCGCTCGCTCCTGCACCTCAAAACTCAGCACCCCCACAACAGCCAGGTCCAACTAACTTTTCCAAACTGCAATACAAGTCTGTCCTACACTGACACGCGGATACACTGTTCGACTGGCTGCGGTCACAGCCCCAGCCGGGCACCTGATCCCGACGTCTGTCTCCAGCTCAAGGCAGGTCTCTAAGGAGCACACACCGTAGTCTGGCAAAAGGGATCACAGGTAAGCGAGCAATAGCAGTGTGCAGAAAGTAACACGAGTTCCCCGCAATGCAATATACAAAGGAGTAGGTCTGGCTGTGGGCGCCGGGGACAGGACTCCGGTGGGCACGGCCTGCGGGTGGGGCAACACCTCGAAGGGTCCTAACCCAGCTGCCCGCTCCAACTTCCCCGGATACTGGGAGTCCAACCCCAGCCCCAAACAGGGGAACAAGGCCCTGCAACGGGACCTCTTTCTGCAACAGCTGCGGGCCAGGGTGAGGGGCCATCTGCACGGCCGCGGGGACTTCGGGGCTGGCGCCGGCTCAGAGTGATGTCCACCCATGCGCGGAGCGGGGCCTTGCTTGCGAGGGGGAACCGGCACTAAGCACAGCGCTGCTCAAAACGGCAGCGAGCAGGGGCGGAGCCCGACCGCCCACCGGCCGGCCGCGGAAACCAGCCTTCAGGACCAGGGCAAAGGTAGCCTACGGGAAGGCCCTGGCTCGGTCCCCAGCACCACGAATAAATAGATAACAAAACAATTAATTAGTTTAATTAAACTGAGGCCTTTGCTAGGTGAGGTGGTGCACGCCTGTCATCCCAGCACTCTGGGAGACTGAGGCAAGAGGATCGCAAGTTCGAGCCCAGCCCGGGCAACTAAGCAGGGCCCTGTCTCGAAATGAAATGAATTAAATTTAGAGGACTAGGAGGCGCCGGGCGCGCAGCCCCCCGGAAAGGGCGCCTGCCGGGCCGCAGCATCCCTAACCCCGCGGACCGCTGCTCACCCAACTCTGCGAGCCGTGGCCCAGCTTCGCCTTCTTGCACAGGCTACCGGGTAGCTCCATGGCACGGCGGCGGCGCGAGACCAGAGCAGCGGGTGTGCCGGGCGGGGCTCCGCGGAACGAGCACGCGCACGCGCTCGTGCTCGGCCCCTCGGAGCGACGAGGCGGCGGCGCAGACGCAGTGGAGCTGGGGACGAGACTGGGCGGGGCTAGATGATGGGGCGGAGCCTAGGCGCTCCGCCCACGCCACGCACCCGCCGCTAGCGGCCCGGGGAGCCCTCTTGAATCCCGGCGGGAAGCGGCTCACGCGCAGAGCATGCGCAGAAGGTCGCTGCGCGTCCGGGCCGCCTAGCTGAAGTGGCTGGGTTATGCTGGCTGGTTGGGGACGCTGAGCTGGGCTCCTGCTCTGCCAGCTCTTCCTCTGCAACCCAGACAAAAATGCGGGAAGACATTCACTACTAAGAATTCTTATACCTGAAAGAACTCACACAGAAGAAAGAATATGCATGTGAGCCAGGTGGAAAAAGATTTGCCAATAAGTCATTTTATATGCCTAGATCCCAGGCTGGGAAAAACCGTAGCTATGTAAGCAATTGAGGGAATCATTAAGGAACACACTTTTTATCAACCACATGAATGATGTCAACCTGGAGAGTAACCCGATGTGTCAAAGCATATTTTGAAAAACTGGTGAAAATTTCTCATGTAATGGAGCTCTGTACACATACAATGAAACATTTATATCAATAATTCTTCATAGGCTTTGCTGACAGAGACCTCCTAGGATGTATCCTTTCTGTTTTTCAGTGAATAACTTGTAAATAATGTAAATATGGACCCTGCTAGAAACAAGGTTGACATAATATATTTTTACATAAGCCATTGTGTGTAAACTTTATTTTCTATAAAACAAGGTGAATTAAAATGTATTCCCCACTACCAAGTAGGGTTAGCACTTATATATTGTTCCGTTTGTACTATAATGAGGTATAGACTGCAAACAAAATAAAATTTATTAATAGGTTAAAAAAAAAAAGAAGCATTGGGTCAGGCATCCTGGTCTGTGGTTACAAGCCCCACACTCTGGGAGGCTGAGGCAGGAGGAGCACAAGCTGAGTCCAGCCAAGGCAATTAAGCAGCTTGAGACCCTGTCTCAAAATAAAAAATAAAGCCTGGCATGTAGCCAGATGTGGAGGCTTTGGATTCAATTCTCATTACCGCAAAACATAGTAATTTACGAAAGAGCTGTTTCTTCCTGTGTTGCACTTTGCTTTAGAATTCCACTTAATACCTAACTTATCTAGAAGTTGGGGCTCCATTTGTTGGTGTCAGTAGTCATTTTCTTGGCCAGGCTTAGTGAGTATGCGTAAAGAACCTGCTCTGTGTCTGGGGACTGCTGTGTAACATCCTCACCCACTCCATGGTAAACAGCTTCTCTGTGCCTAACTACTCAACAAAGCCTTAAGGTTGAAGTCTGTGACCTGTGGGGACCTGTGTAGGGCACTTCCTGGGCAAGTCAAGGGGTGATCTCAGGAGGGTGGACAGGGGCTGGGGGTATTGTCTGCCCTGCCTAACCCACATCCCTGAGGCCAGTGCCACAGCTTATCCCTGCTGTTGGAGTGATTGGCAGTTCTTCCCCACCTCAGCTCGACTGCTCTGTACATACACACACACACACACACACACACGCACACATGCACACACATGCTCACACCCACAACCCTCCAAGCCAGGGTGACTGCTGCGCAGCCAGCAAGTCAGCCCCTGTAATTAACTCCCTGCCTCTGGCTCTGCACCCAGAGTCCCCCTGAGCCCCAGACCCCAGGGCCCATCCCCTTAGTTTGTAATGCCACTGTCAGGTGCTGCACTGACACAAACATATGATGGTCACGCTGCTCCTCCTAAGGCATCAGTGGTCCCCTTCAGCTTTTCCTCAGAAGTCAATGCCAAATACTAGATCTTGGTCTTCTAATGTACGACATTTAGAAGTGCCAAAATAGACTCCAAAAGTATTGCCAATAAAAAGAACCAGGGCTCCTTAGTTGAATGGCTCCTGCTAGGGGTGGGGGAGAGGTTCAGGAGATGAGTGTAGCAGGTTGGAGAGCAAGGACCTTCCCAAACAAAGGACAGCATGGTCACATGGGACTGCCCAAGGAGCAGAGCCCAGCTGAAGCGGCTTCCAATGCCCGAGCTGGAGCAATGTGAGCACCACAAGCCATGCCGGATTATCACAAGCACAAGGACAGACAAGTTGGCCGATATGGATAAAATACATCACTGAACAAGTAGATGGGGAGGAGAACATGAACCTCCCATGCAGGATAATCCCAACCCAGATGGACACTGGCAGAGAGGGCTCTGACTCTGTGCCTCTTGTACACGGGCTTGAGTTCTTCCTTACAGATGCTTCACTGCAGAGCCCATGAGGAAAAGAAACAACTTACAAGTGAAGAAACCTGCTGACACAGTACCAGCCAGGTGACCAGCTCAGCATCCCAGAAGACATCTAAGCCACCATCAGGCAGATATGAGTGGCGGAATATGCGGCGGTCCCTGGAGTGTGCGCTTCGGAGCTGTCAAGCGACTACAGAGCACCGTGCTGTCACTGTCAGCTTATCAAAGCACCCATGCGGAGAGAAGACTGAATACCAGGCTACAAGGTCCTTGAGAAAATACCTGCAAGACTAGCCGAATCAAGCAGATGTCCGCTTCCATTTACAGTTTCAGGGGTTGTAGACCCTGGTGGCCGGTCCTGCTGCACTGAGGAAGCTGCTGTCTCCGGTGACCAGGAAACAGAGGACAGCTCATCAGTGGAGTCCTAAGACCCCATCCAGGGGACTCCTGGTGACCCAGAGTCCTACCACTGAGCCTCCCTTCAAGGTGCCACCTCCCCAAAAAAACTCCAAGAGTATGAGCCAAGCCTTTAAAATACAAACTGATAGGTTTGGGCCCTAGTATGAATTGCTAAAATCATTGTGGTGATCATCTAATATGGCCAATGCCCTTTAAACAAGGCCTATGCTCCCAGGACCACCTCCCCCTTCTTCTCCAACTTAGCCCAGGACATAATTTAC
>NDGN011185296.1:0-10246 GCA_002564285.1 Tympanoctomys barrerae | reverse complement strand
TTACTTTTTTTTTCTCCGAATGCCTTGAGCTAAGGGGCAGGCCCCCCAGCCATTACTTCTTTAAACAAACTTTTTAAAATTTTTGTCCTCACTTCTAGTCCTGCAACTTCCACAATGCATGTGTTGACTGGCTTGATAGTGCCTGCAAAACCTTTAGGCTTTCTTCTTCTCCCTTTTCCTGATCTTTCTGCTTCTTGGATGCAGTATTAGCTGCCCTATCTTCAAATTCCCTGTCCCTTCTGTCTCTTCATTTTTTAAATTTTATTATTATTATCATTTTATATATTTAGTGCAGTGTCTACAGTATCTCACTACACAGATTGGACTCAGTGTCTCCTGTTTTCAGCCTCCCAAGTGCTGGGATTACAGGCATGTACTGTGGAGGGGTCTCAGTCACCATTTCCGTGTCCCCCAGTGGGGGGGTGGGGCCTGCACAGCACACCGGGGATCGAACCCAGTCCCTGCGTCTGCCTAAGCAGGTGCTTTAATCCACTGAGCTATCTGGCTGGCCCCTCTGTCTCTTTAGATCTGCTGTTGAATCCTTCTAGTGAATTTTTCATTTCAGTTATGGACTTTTCAGCTCTAGTGTTTATTTAGCTTTCTTCTATATAATTTCTAGCTCTTTGTTCATACTGTCACTGTCCTTACAATGTTTTCCTTATTTCCTTTAGTTTTTGTTCCATGTCCTCCCTTTGCTCTTCTAACTATTTTGTGGTTAAACTCTGCGTCATGGCTGTATTTTTGTCTTTCAGTCAAGCTGTGATATTTCCTGTAAAACAGTGACTATGTCGACAATGACTGCAATTCTATCTCCTTGGCAAAAGTTAATGGAAAGAACATGCGTCTTGCTCTGAGTAAACCCGGGTTCAAGTCTCACTTCTTGCTTTTTAGTCTCACTTGCTTACTTGACCCACCCTCTGCCTCTCAGCTTCTCAAAGGACTGGTCAAGATAATAACCAAGAGCAGGTATGAAAGCATCTCCTGCAAACAGACACTTGGGAAAATTACACTGACTTTACATAAGCTGTAGTATTGACAAAATTCACCGAAACTGTCCTAGTTGAGGACTTTTCTGTGTGCCAGGTTTGGAATTCTTAACTCCAGACTAACCAGAGCTTTTCTATCTGTTTTTTGGCCCCAGCCTACCATTGCCTTGGTGCTCCCACTGATATTTTAGTGTTTCCCTCACTCTGTTCCTATTTTTGCACTTCATCCTGGCTACTGGAAGGACAGATTAGTGAAAACTGATGTTCTTAGAAAATAGATAGCTTATTTTGGTGCACTCAGGCCTCCACCTCCTAAAGTTTCAGTCCCCTAACACAGCAGTTCATGGGGAGAAAATGCAACTTTTACATGAATCCTTCCTTCAAATCCTTGATTTCTATCCAGGTACATTTAAATATGTGTATCTAAGTATTTTTGAACCACATCTCATGATAAATTTGGCTAACTCGAATAGGAAAGACAATGATAGCAGTTCAGGGGTGAAAGTTGCCTCCCTTTTTCCTTGTCTCTATCCAAAATGAACTTAGAAAGGAAAATAAAACACCAACTTTCTTATAAATACAGCTATTGGAAAAAACAAGGTTGGATGTGTAGCAACAACAAGCTTCTTAACTTTGATCTCTGAAATTTAGTGGACTGAAGCCCCTAGCCACACCTAGACCAGGTGGGCCTGATCCAAAAGGCAGGGAGGAAAATGTTCTACAATCGCTTCACAAGCAGACACATTGAAAGGAGCCTGTGGAAGGGGAACAAACTGAGTGGCACTTGCCCAGTTCTGGATCCTTGGTTTGCCAGAGTGGTCCATCTTCGTGCATGCACACTTTGATTTACAAGTATTTGGGCAGCAAATGGCTTAGAACAGACACCATCTGAGCAGTAGAGGGCTTCTCCAGCGGGATGGGTAGAGAGGCCCCCGAGGACAGCCGGCCCACTACAGCCCAGGCGCAGCAGAGAAGAGTGGAAAGAGCTGCTGCCCCTGCCCAGATGCAGCGGGGAGAAACCCACAGCCTGGCACAGGTCACCACGCTTTGCGTTCCACTGCTGCCCTAGTAACAGTTTCTGACAACAAAATGTAGATGGAACATACGCTCGTGTTAAATTACTGCTCTTGTCCAGGATATGATACAGCTATCCCCCCGAGGGCATTATTCAGTGGAGAACGGAGCTGAGATAGCGCTGCATGATGACTCAGCAATCAGTGTCCTTTTCTCTGCTGGGACCTTTACCAACTGCTCGACCTCTTTGCGTCTCAGTCCCTTCCTCTGTGCTAAACTGAATTATAAGCGTGTCTATCTCACCAGCTTAGGTTCAGGCATAAGTAAGTTAATGTATGAAAAATGACTTAGAAAACTATTTCTGAAAGCTCATAATTGTTGACTATGAGTACCTAATTGTCAATTATCTTCAAATTTCTTTATCTTAAGAGAGGGAGGGTGAAGAAGTATAGAGTATTTAGATATCGTGTTGTGATACAAATATAGGCTCGCTTAAACTTATGTTGCTTGTTTTACAACCTTAACCTCTTTTGGTTTGGAGAGCTGGGGATTAAAAGGTGGTCCTGAACTAGACCACCCTACACAGCAGTATTTTGGTTCATGAATGGTTCTGTTTGTAGACAATTTGGTTCACAAAAGGAAGTGTTTGAGGTGGGTGTACTGGCCCACATCTATAATCCAAGCAGTCTGGAGGCTGAGGCAGGAGGATCCCTTGTGATTTCCAGACCATCCTGGGATACAAAGTGAGCTCAAGGCCAGCCTGAATTGCAAAGCAAGACTGTCTCAAAAAGATGAAAAAAAGAAGAAGAGGGAGGGCAGAAGGAGGGGAAAGGGGGAAGGGGGAAAGGCGGGAAAAGGGGGAAGGGGGGAAGAAGGGGAAAGGAGGAAGGGGGAAAGGAGGGGAAAGGGAAAGGGAAGAAGCAGAAGAAGAAGGGGAAGAAAGAAGAAAAAAAAGAAATAAGAAGAGGCATTTGGCAACATTTGTTTTGGTTTGCGAACTGCATCTAGTGAAAAACACAGCCGTGGCTCTCCTTCCCACACAAACACAAATGTAATCTTCCAAAATCATATGACAAATTAAGTTGTGAAGCAAGGAACCACTTTACCAGGAAAATATATTCAAAATTTCATAGTCCAAAGAGAGATGCGTGATTTCAGAGCTCTGCTATGTGTGCACGGATCTCTCTGACTCCCGTTTCCTCTCCTGCCTCAATCCATCAACCCAAGGCGTGGCCCATACATGGTGGGAGGGTGGGTTTTCCTCCCCATCCATGAACTCTGTTATTTTAGGATGGACTAAGATGATACTGATGCAGCTGCGGCAATGCTCTGTACTCTAAAGGCTTTTGATGGAGAGTGAGCAGGTATTGCACCATTGGTAGCTTAAAGGGGGCCAGGCGGCATATGGAGGGAGGCAGGGCAGGACAAACCTTTCACCTCCACATGCAGGACCAGGAAGTAAATGCCCTGCCAGAGATAGAACTAAAGCAGGGCCCCGTGGCTGCAGGTCAGAAGGACAAAGAATACAAAGGAGCAAATGGATCACTGGGAAAGCCCAGCTACAGGACACAGGAGGCTAGCAGAGGCCCCGGCTCCAGCATGAGCACACTAGCAGTCTTCAGGAAGGCTCTAGCTGAGAAATCAAAGATGGCGTCTAGATGGTGTACAGCACGTTAAAGAAGTTCACAGCAAGGTCTGTGCTTGAGAGCTTAAAGGTAGGCCATGGCAAGATGCTGGCACAAACACGATGTGGCTTTCCAGGTTGCTGGGTAGAGTACTGAGACAAAATCACGTGACCCCAGGCTCTGGCCTTCTTTAGGGAGCCTGGGATATGTGGAAGAAGCAATAATAGTTATAACTGCTGATTCCCTTTATTAAATGTCTACTCTGACATGCATGACCAGCCTCTCATTAAATGCTTACGTTAACTGTCACACATACTAGGCTGTAATCTTCATGGTGTAACCAAAGAACATGGCTTGTCTCACTTGTGACTGTGTGTCTAGAACAAAAGTCAGCAAGCATATGCCCATCCTGAATAAATGCTCAGTGAGTATTTGCTAAATACTTATATCTGTGTTCAAAAGAGTGTTGTAGGCAGCTAAATCAGATAGAAATGCTATAGGCAGTGAGATGGGGCCAGCCCCTCAAGGAGACAAGATGGAAGACAAGGTGACTTTGCAACTTCAAAAGAGACATGCACTCCCTCTTTGGGCCAGACCTCAAGACAAAAGAGTAAACAAATGTAGCCACATGCTTCCCTGGGGATGGGCATCAGGGATTGATATTCTAAATTGGCATCAATCACCTTGAACCAGCCCAAAAGAGTCACTAACCGAACCCCCAACAGGAAGAGACCCTGTCCCATCCTCATACTCCCTTGCTACATGACTCGCTTCCCCATTCGGTTCTGGATTTAATCAATTTTACCTGAGTAATGGTGCTTGTAATCTCACTGGTTGACCATAGTTTTTCCCACCTCATGCCCACCTAAGCGAGTTCTCATGTTCTCCCTCTTAGACCCACTTCATGGCACGGTTTTACTCTGCAAAAATCTCTAGAAGAGACAGCTTCCTGGGGCAACCCGTTTGGGTCCACCTTATATCCCTCTCTAGGACAGGAGCTTTCTTTCCCCCAATTTACATATTCTGCTCTTAATCTCTGTTCCTAAAATTCATTCTTCAGTTTTAGAGAACGTAAACTCATCCCAGGCACATTTCAGGTTGGGAGTTTCATTCCCCTATATCAAGAGAATGTCAAATCATAGAAAGATTAAGTAACTTTCCCAGTGTTACAGAAGTTGTAAGTAAAAAGTTAGTTTATCTCCTATAGTATGGTTCTTCTCCACTGTTGTTATTGAGTGTATAATAGAAAGAATGAAGGCCTTGAAGACAGGACAACCCATCTTCTCTGGCTGGTTCTACCCTTAACTTGTGACCTTGGTGACTCGCCTTGCTTTACTGGAATTCAATTTCTTTCCTCTGAAAATTAGAATCAGAGCAGCTGATTCCCACAGCTGATGCCCAAGATTCCCACAGCCTTGTGGGGTGTGATTTCTATGTCTAAGGGAGCCCTAGGGCCTTGCTCTGAGCGGAAGACTTTCAGAAAGTAGAAGGGGCCAGCTTATGGGTAAACGGTCCCAAAAGCAGAAGCTGCAAGAGCAAAAGGAAGGACAGTACGAGTCCAGAGCGTTCTCTCATGAGGAGCTTATTTTATTTCTTCACCTCAGGGAGCAAGAGCCCCTGTTCTAGCCAGTGAGGTGACATTCTGCAGGTCTGGAAGGGAAGCAGCTCACTGCTCTCAAAGCCTTGTGCCCTCCCTTGTGCCTTCCCAGGTAAGGGAGGTGGTTGGTGATTTCTGACGATCAGAACTCACTGATGACTGGAGGCTGATTCCCATGCAGCATGCCAGCCTCAACCGCATTTGTGAAATCCTCTTAAAATTGCATTCTCTACTGAAGTTTCAAACTCCCTTGCTCAGTGGGGTTCATCTATCTAAAACATAGTGGCCCAGAAGAATGAACTTCAAAACAACTACACAGTTGCTTTGAATTATATGCTATGTTAAAGATGCTTCATATCAGGTTTAACAAGGTTTTACTGCCTTGGCTTTAATATTATTATTGAGAATAATTTGTGTGTGTTTGTACAGGCTCAGTCCCAAAGGAGCATATCGTTTTATTCCCAGGAACTCCAAAGCAGCTGACATGCAGTCTTTGACGTCTTTTCTCATCTTCTGTAGCTGCCTTGGCTTAATGAGGTGCAGAAGGCTTTGTTCCATTACACTGGAGATCCTTAACCTTCTTCGGAGGCAGGGCCCCTTCCAGAGTCTGATAAAAGCTGAGGTCTTATTCGCTTCCACACTTCCTATCCCCAAGTCACATGTAAACACACACAAAGCATTGTGCATAACTTCAAGTGGTTCCAGGAGCCCCTAAAATAATCAGTAGAGGTCTCTAATGCTAAGTTGAGGCCCAGGTTATTTCACTACATGGTTCTGGTATAGTTGAACATCCTAATGCATGAAGAAATAGAGAGATGGGGAGGGTGGGAAGGAAGGGAGAGGAAAGGGAGCAGAAGAAGAGAAAAGGAGGAGGAGGAGGGGAGAGAAAGAGAGGGAGAGAGGGAGGAAAGAAGGGTGGGAGGAAGGAAAATTAAACCTTGATCCTTACCTTGCACTGTATCTACACATTAATTCCACGTGGACCATAGGCTGAAAACTCAGGACTACCTCTAGAACAAAATACAGGAGAAAACCTTTGGACCATAGATTAGGCAAAGATTCCTTGGATATGATGCCCAAAAAATGAAGTACAAAGGGAGAAAAGTGACAAACTAGCTTTATTGAAACTAAGTGTGTTTACTTTTTGGAAGATACTGCTGCAAAAATGCAAAGACAAACTATAACTGGGAGAAAATATTTACAAAATATTCATCACAGTCCTCCTCTTTAAAAAGAAAAAAAAAAGCTGGTCCACAAGCCCTGCCCAGCTGTGCCATTGCATTTCACTGTTAATCTATAGCTCGGCAGTTTCCTGGATTCTAGCAAAATGGCTTTTAGTTGGACGTCACACTATCTGAAATAAAATCGAGCTCTGTGGTCAAAATAGAAAAGGAGAATGTACAAGGAATAAGCAAATAAGATGGTACAACACAAAACCGTAGAAGAAAACAAACTTTCAGTTCAGCCAGTTCCAGGATAAATCCACCAAATGGAAACCAGAAAGGAGCATGCAGACTATAGAGGCAAGTGGCTGTACAAAGACTGAAAAAAAGGGCCGCCAAAGTGGAGCTGCTGACAAGGCTTTCAGAGCCTGTCACAACTGCAGGTGACGAGGAGCTGGTTGTGAGTTCGGCCTTCACAGCAAGGGATTTCACAAAATAAGAGGAAGGAGAAAAGCCCTTTTTCCTCAAGACAGAAGAAGATAGTTGTATGCTGGCTCAAAGACCAAAACTATGCTGTGCATAATTCTATCAGAAAAAGATATGTTGAGAAGTGGGAGTTTATGTCGGCTGATCCAGGTGAAAGAAATCCAAAGAGCCAGGTGGACAAAAACCTTTGGGCTTGGTGAAAACATGTGGCCTGATGGAAGGTCATTCATTCAGATTCACAACTCCTCCTCTAACAAGGGCAGCGAACACTGCCTTTAGGGAAGATGTGCTCAGGAGAAACATCTCTCTCTTACAGCAACTATGGCCATTGTTACCGACATCAGCGTTCAGCACTATAGAACCAGAGCGTGGCTCACATCGGGAATCCATCACCAAGTAGTCATGAATGGCATCGCAACGCACTCCGCGTGGTGCAGCTGACAAACAGACCCTGGCTGTGCCCCCACCTGTCTCCTCTCAGCCTTCCATCCCATCACGAACCCCATCATTGCTGTCTCGCTATGAACATTCTTCAGGCTGCCTGTTTTCACCTGAGGAAAAAAATGCAGAAATCAGAATCCAGTGAGACGTGGCCATGGCCAGTTCTGCAAGGACAACCTTGGAAGGATTAGTCCGACTTCATGAGCTTCAGGAGTTCTGCAGTGCAGGGTGAGAGGACACCCGAGCTAGGAACAAAGGTAGGAAAGGGGGCCAGTGTCACAGACTCACAGAGGACAATGGGAGTTTAATGATCCAATTTGGACGGCCCAGAGCACTTCCCAGTGTCCCCTTGATATACGGCAAGCCATTTCAAGGGCAGGTTTAGGAGTCAGAGGTTCCCTGCATACTGTAGTGTCTTCCTCAGGTCCATCATAGTTTTGTTTCACCTTAGCAAACAAAGAAAAAAAAAAGTACCATATTTTTGATTGAAATAGCTGCTTTTGTACGGGAATCAATGGATTGAAATAGGGAGGTTTTGAAAGCTTAAAAAGCCCCCACCCCCACCCCATCCTCCTAGCAAAGCTCCAGAAGAAGACAGGGTTTGTCTTGTGCTTTCTTCATATGCCTGTGTGTATCCCAGGGTTGCCATGGTGATGCTGTGTCTGTTTGCATGGCTGGAAGGATCCAGAGATGGAAAGGGAAGCCAGGGTGGACCAAAGCAGGGAGTCCAGCAGGCATTCCTCTCTGCGTCTCTGTAGGCGATCAGTTAACAGAGCTAACATGCCCTTCTGAGGTTCGTCATCCAGGCTGCTGTTTCCAACAGCTCCATGAAACAGCATCGAGAGCCACCACACTGACTCCTGGGACTGATGATGCAAACCCGTTTTTCCCCCAGGCAGAGTAATGGTAGGAATTCCATCCGGAGAATTCCTCAGGCCCTGCAGGCTCAGTGCTGCAATGCAAAGCCAGGGAGGCAGCCAGTGGGTCCCTGGCAGGGACAGCAAGCTCCTCAGGAAGTGCTCTGTGACGGCTCAGCGCTTCCCTGCTATTGCCTGAAACGTCTGTCTGTCTACGTGGTGTGGGCTGGCAGGCCAAGCAAGCCCTCCGCGTCTGTGAGGGACTCTTGCTTGCCCTGAGACCCCTGCCTCGAGACGTTCTGAGAGGACAATAGAGCCCCAGAAGCTGTCGTTGCCAATTGCTCAAGCAACACAACCTGTTAGCCACTTCTTTGTCTTCTAATCACCTCCCACTGTTCCCTTAAACTGAGAGAGACAGCGTTCAGGGTTCAAGGATTCTTATCTTTCTGCACCTTAGAGAGGCTAAGGTGCAACAAAACTAAGCCTACTATTAGGCAGATCATATAAACACAAGTGTAAGGTTTAATCCAGTGTCCAGTATATATTTGGTGCTCAAAATGTTTCTTAAACCAAGTGTGGTGGTATGTGCTCATAATCCCAGCATGCTGGGAGCCTGAGGTGGGGATCCTAAATTTGAGCCCAGCTTTAGAAGCTCAGCAAGACCCTGCCCCCAAAATTAAAAACTTTTAAAAAGCTTGGATGTAGCTAAGTGCAAAGGCCTTGGATTCAGTTCCCTGGACTGCCAAGAAAGAGGTAGGGGGAGGGGAGGAAGGGGGAGAGAGAGAGAGGAGGAAGAGAGGAGAAGGGAGGAGAGGAGAGGAGAAGAGAAGAGGGGAGAGAGAGAAGGAAGAAAAAGAGGAGGAGAATAACATTAAAAAGAAAGGAAGAAGAAAAAAGGAGGAAGAACAAGAAGAGGAAAGGAAGAAGAAGAAAAGGAAGAAGGAGGCAGAGAGGAAGAGGAGGGGTGAGTCCAAGAGGAGAGAAGAGAAAAGAGAAGAGAGGAGAGGAGAAGAGGGGAGAGGAGGAGAGGGAAGAGAAGAAAAAGAAAAAAGGAAAAAAAGCTAATGAGTAAAGTTCACCATAGCTAAGTGGGACAGTGGCAAGCAAGTAGTTTCGTCCTAAAAGCTTGGTGAGCATGTTTCCAAGGAGTGGAGATTGGTGAATGCGATGAGTGCTAAGCTAAGTGCACCCCAAAAACCTTTCCTCCTCGCCCACAGCTCCTGCCTCTCACATAAAGGTCTCACATAAACTCCAGGCACATGAAGTTCAGAATCACTTGTCAGCATATTGGTAAGTCTCAGCTGGCCAGAAGTGTGTCCTTCTCACTCTGGGGGCCTAATATTTCTCCAGAAAGGATGAAGAGGAGATAGACTTGTAGCAGGATAAGGAATATTGAAAACTACATGAAGTATCACTGCAATCTTCTGTAAGCAGTAAAAATATTTTCCTAAGCTGGCATCATTCATCAAATATGCACTGAAATGCATTTTACAGGATGGGCACACTATGTGAACTTGTATCCAAGTGCTTTCCTACATGTATGCGCTGCTTTGTTACTGGTCAATTCTATTTCAATACAAAAGCTGAGGCACTTCGGACACTCAACAAACATTTGTTACCTAGAATAGCGGTCCTTGACGAGAGCAGTTTCGCCTGCCCTGAGATATTGATAATATCTGAAGGTATCTTTATTATTATGACAGGGAGGAGGTGATGCTGTCTAGGAAAAGATCCCAGCCAAAAGCAATCAGAGAGGCAGGAAATGCCATAGCATAGCACCTAGTAAGACTGCTCTCCAGGTCCTGAGCAGCCAGACAGAGCTCGTGAAGTGGGCTAGCATATGCGCTGAGACACGAAAACAAGCAAGGAAATGTAGGCAAGGAAGAGGATCTCCAGCAGAAGAAGTTGTCTCAGGCCAAAACCTAGAGGGGGAAGTGTAAAACACTACAAATAGAATAGACATTCTCATTTGAGAAATGCAAATTAAAATCATGCTGAGATTTCATCTCACCCCCAGCCAACATTTTGGCCCTAGCCTTTCAAGGTCAATGAAGACTCAGGACATAGGAGAACCTGT
>NDGN011185211.1:0-13615 GCA_002564285.1 Tympanoctomys barrerae | reverse complement strand
CAACTTAGTTGCTCTATGCAATCGGGCCCATTCGCTCTGGACATGTGGTGACGGCTCCCCACAAATATCCAATTCAAGGACATACTAAAGCCTAAATGCAGGCCAGCCAAATAGCTCAGTGGATTAAAGCGCCTGCAAGCAGGCACAGGGGCCAGGGTTTGATCCTCTGGCCTGCTGTGTGGGTCCCGCCCCCGGGGCACGTTGAGATAGCAATTGAGACTGGGCATGGTGGTGGATGCCTGTAATCCCAGCTCTTGAAAGGCTGTAAACAGGCGGATTACTAGGAGTCCGATCTAGTAGTGGGACCCTGAAAACCCTGTAGACCCTCCCTTAAAGGCACAAATGCCATAGTACTTCCAATTACTGGAATAGATTATGGCACCTTTTCCCAACCTCCTTTCAAAAACATTTCTTTGTAAAATCATTGAGTCAGCTCTATTCTAGGCACAGTGCTAGTTCTCTTTGCTGTTTTTGTATTTTGAATATTCCCACTCATTCATACAATTCTTTCTTTATTATATATTTTTTAATCTTTATTTACTTAATTGATACGGTCTCGCTACACAGCTTGAACTGGCAGTAATCTTCCTGTCTCACCCTCCCCAGCGCTGGCGCTACAGGCCTGCGCAGGGCTGGCACGGCATGCAGTACAGGGAACTAGCCGGGTCCTTGCGCTTGGCAGGGAGTCGCTTAGACATCGAGCTATATCCCCCGTCCCTACACATTCTTTCTTCCAAACTATTCCTTCTGGGTCTGAGGCTAACTTACCTTTTTCTCTGTCCTTAAGAGAAACTTCAAGATTAATGTAAGTGTTGAATGTAGATACATAAAGAACTTAGGACAGTATCCGACAATAAATATTAAACACTACTATTATTTCTTAGAATCATGAACCTCTGACGCACAGTTATCTAGTCACCATCCCAATCTATATCACTCCATGTTACATGTTTGTTATAAATTTAAATTCCTTCAGTATCAACAAATTTAAATTCTAGCCTCATTTAATTCTTCCCCCACACACCCACTGCTGTATTTCAAGTTCCGCGTCTACAGGAGACCACTTTGCCTTGTCCTGATCCCTCCATCTCCAGTTGCCTCGCTACTGCTTGCAAGCCCTGTATCTCCAAGAGACTGCCATCACTTCCCTCCTCAGCCAGCCAGCATTTAGCAGCAACATCCACAGGTCACCAAGCTGGATTTTCACCGCGAAAGTAATAATTAAAGGGCCAAACAGTTGTGATTTTATTCCTTCTAAAACAGAAAAAGAACAAAAACAGAATAGGAGGTGACAAGGAAAATAAGCAAACACTTGTGTATTTTGTCCTAAAATGCAAAAGAAACAAGCAAAGACATCAACTTGGTTAGATCAGATTCTGAAAAAAACTTATTTCAGCATGCAGTAGAGGTTTCCATAAACTAAACTGTAATTATACAGTCTGTTCCTTAGAAAAGAGATATGTTTGAGAATCCCAGAGGTGTAGGGCATGACAATAGCTACAATTTAAAGTCTGTGTGAACAAATAAGTAAAATAAATCAATCTGATTTTATTAATAAAATGGATATTTATACCCCAAGTGTAAAGCGCTGACTTCTGCTTCAACTAGAGGAATTGTAAGTCAGTGATGCACCTTATAAATCAAGTGCATGAAGCATTCATCATCTCCTGAGATTCTAAATCAGTCATGTTCACAAAGTAGTTGCATAACTTGATAACAACTCTCCGGATGAATAAATCAATCACTTCCAGCTATATGAATAAGTGACATGATCCGTAAATCACACGACTATGTACTCATGATTCATCAATCAGACTCTTCTATTTATAATTAGAAAATTTAAAAACACTTACTGTGAACAATTTACTAAATGCCAGTCCTGAATTCCCACTATAAGATGATATGTACAACAAATACAAACATCCTCCTGCATCGGTAGTGCTTTTAACTAAATAGCAAACTAATATGTTTGACAAGGATTTATAGTGATCATGTTTGGTAGTAACATCTTATTTTTCTGTATATGAGAGTAAAACCTGTTTTTCCTTTTCCAGATTCTCACAGCACTTCCTGTCAACAAAGTGCATAAATTTGTCCACCCCACGCAATTCTCTAAGCCTAGCTTGGTATCCAGTTTAACTCAAATCTGACCCTAACTGGGGTTACTGCACAGGTGAAAGCTTAGGCTTGTGAGCCTGACCCCACTTCAGATGCATGTCATCTGTTTTAAGTTACCAGGTTATCCCTGACTTCTGTCCAACTTGGATAGCAATCAGAGGTTCCCATGAGCCCCCTCTCTGGTTTCATAATTTGCTTAGCATGACTTACATAACTCAAGAAAACACTTTGCTTACTATAACTCATCTATTATGAAGGGATAATTTGAACACAGACAAAAGAAATGCATAGGGCCATGTATGGAGAGGGGAGAGTAGGGCTTATCAGTCCTCTGTGTGTTCACAAACCTGAAAGCTCTCTGAGCCTTGTCCTTTTTGGTTTCTATGGAGACTACTTACCTACACAGGAATGACTGACATGATTATTGGCCAGTAGTGAGTAAATCAATTCATAACCTGCTGCTGTTACAGCAATCAGTGGGTGATGCTGAAATCCTAGTTGATCCTGGAAAGCAAGTGCCATGCTGTGGCTGTGCAGGAACACTAGGCATCTCATTAGCATACACTCCCACTTCTGGCTGTCCTAGAACACGGGGCAGAGACCCTCCCATCTGTGGGCTTCACATCTTCAAATTTCACCAATCATGCATCAAAAGTACTCAGAATAAAAGGAAAACATGCATACACAGGCCACACATCAGCTACTATGTGTATAAATGTAAACCATATGGGAGGATGGTGTAAGCCATATGCACATATTTTATGGAAGATAAATAAATGTCTTCATATTTCAGTATCTAAGGGGTTTTCGAGATGGATTCTAAAGGACAACTTTATTTCTTATTATACAATTGCACAATCACATTTGCAAAATGTAAGTAAGGAAAACTAACAGATCCAGTCTTATTTTTAGCAATGCCCTTTGAGATCTATGGATATAAATATATCAATATTAGGATTTTTTTTCCTTTGGAGAATGTTTTTGAAAATAGATAACACAGTGTAATTGTAACTCAAATAAAAATACAAATAAATATTAACTTAGATACATAAGTTAAGACTATACATTAGTATCCCAATTGGTAAAGTAAATCCCACATAAAATAATATAATAGTATTTTATGTTTGCATAGCCTTTCATATCTAATTTTTCACAGGCTGTTATAATGGTTATCACCATTTTATAGGTGAAAAAAATGTAAGATAATTACAATTTCAAACAGAATTTAGATTTCTTGTCTTCTACTTTCAGTATTTCTCTGCCTCTTAGTTGCCTGTCATACGTCTGATTGCTGTTAGAAAACCTGGAATAATTTTTAATCTTTCTATAAGCATATAAACTTATTCATTTAGGCTAAAGGTTTATTCATGTAAGCTTAAAGTTCACTCACTACTTTATGCATATTTATTTAGGTGTAAAACTGCCACTTGCATTGGAAGCACTCACCAACTGCTAGTTTTTAAAGGTATAATAATCATAAAATAATTATTTGTACATCATTATACATTTAACATGAGCTGAAGCTGGGGTTCTAACTTCCCGATGGGAAGTGGTTTTTGTCTGTATAGATTCATTGCAAGTTATTACAAGTTTAACAACAAAGTCTTGAACTATGATCACTATAGAATGGGGGAATTTCTTCTGCCTACTCACTGCAATCGGCATGACTTCAATGTTGGCAGTTAATGATAGTTTATAATCTATCCAGCTGTGTCCACACATGTTATCTGATGACCAGGAACCTGCCAGAAGGGGTGAGCTACTCTAGGTACTTGTTCCTGTGACTTAATCTGGATGAAGGCTCACATAGTTCTGTCACTTTCAAATAAGCAACTTTATAAAAAGAGATTTAAGGACAGCAAGGGAAATTAATTTTCTTTCATTTTGGAAAGTACAATATTCAGAGTGCAGCTTAAAATAACTAAAATCATCTTTACTTACTCATTCAAGCCTTTGTTTGGCTCTCACTATCCATTCACAGTTTCAGAATACTTCTCATTATAACTGTGGTTTTCATCAGCCCATAGACTGTTGGGGCAACTCTTATCCTTCTCACATTAGTTATCATTTGGGAGTAAGAAAGCAAAAGTTGTAGTATGGAATTCAGAGTATTGATTCCAAACTATGACCTACTGCATTAGATTCTTTTTGTGCTACTGCTTAGCCAATTAGTAACTGGTTAATAGAGGATAATGACATCCCTTTCATATTTTGGAAGGCCAGGTATTGCACAGTCATTAAATTTTGCTTAGTACAATTACACAAAATTCATCATTATTTCTGTTCATCAATACAGTAAATCATTTGGGAATTGTATAGACAAATGCAATGTGGGGGAATATTGCTAGTTGGTAATAGAAAGGTTAACTCTATTTCTGATTTGGTTGATGCTTTTGTGATTTTGAGCATGTTGCTGACTCTTATGACCTGCGTTTCTCTGCCTTAAACTGAAAGATTAGATTACCCCTTTCATGTCTCTTGGGAATACAGTGAAGAAGCATTAATAAAATGAAGTATTCCTCAGAAGAAGAGTGTAAAAGTACATGACTGAGTCATGAGAGGGTTTGGGGCTTCAAGCTCCCATGTGGTGGTACTATTCCAGGGAAATGACCTACTTCAGCAATTAGGAATCCATTGCTTTTAAAATCAATTGAGTGAAGCATAACATTCACTTTAAACTTGTCTCATGTGTAGCTTTGCTTTTCTTCTTTGACTCCGATTGTTCTTTTCTTAGTAGTAAAAGCAAACATCTGGTCTTTATCCTTGTTAGCCATATTCAATAAATGCAGTTCTCCCAGTATGATGATCATCATTGCAAAACTCATGAAGCTCATGGAAAATTTCTCCTTTAAGCTAAAACATGAATGACCACTACGCTATGTATGTAACAAATGCTTAAAAAAATACCACTTAAGTCACCACTTAAATATAACCTTAACAGTTTTAAACAATAATATTATCAGTAAACTAATATTAAGGTTTATTTTTACAAAATTCCATCATTCTATAACATTTAACAGCAATGACAGCATTGTATTCCTTAGCATTCCAGCCCCACCCCCACATCCCAGGAAGCAGACAATAAAATAATCCTCATTTACCACTCCATCTGCACAGCCCTTCCTGTCCATCTGGATGTCAGATGGAAGCAAAAAGACTCATAGCACTTTGAAATAACTGAGGTGGCCTGGGTAGATTTTCATAATGCAATTTACAAAACCAGTTTCTAATATCCACATCTCTTTTTGACCTATGACTAAGTCAATAATGGAGACCACATTTTCTTCCAAATCTTCCTAGGCATTAATCTTGAAACATCTCAGGAGAGCTAGAGAGAATTAAATGTTATGTAAAGTTCTTCATCCTCCAACAAAGTACACTATGGAATCATCTTCTTGAAACCCTCCCAGTGGAGTCCTAGCCCTTCTTTTCTTTGCCTCTAGTGAGTGGGGCCATACTATCACACTGAGTTTGGCATTCTTGGAATGCAGGCCTGGAACAAACAGGAGAAGGAGAATGGGAAAAAAATTGGGGCTTGGGGGTGGGGTACCATAAAAGGTGGTATAGCTCTAAGGAAACCCTTAGAAAATACAGACAAATGAATTTCTCTATTCTCAACATTTAAAAGTTGTGTATCAGTTATGTTCTCATAATAACATTAATTCCTTCCAAAGAAAGTTGACAGAGTCTTGGGGTAATAGAACTTCACTTAAAAATATAGTGTTAGCCAAAAGGGGTATTTGCCTTCTAGACTAGCAAGGCTTTCCAGAACGGTATGAAGAACATGCTGAGTACCTGACTAGGGGTTGAGAAACAGTCCTGTATTATTTGAAAGCTCTAAAACAAAGGCTTGTATTTTATGGCAACCTAACCTATAGTACTCTGTTATAGACACCTTGGTTAAAAACAATTACTTTCAGCAAGCACTTTCAAAGACTTTCAATAACTTGCAACCTATATTTGCCTAAGTTCCAAGACCCTAATTTTATATTAAATAAAGGTCTGTACAATAACACTTATTATACTCATGGAAGTAATGTGAATTATTCTACTATAATCATTTAGTGAATGCTTTATAGCACTTGACGAATGAATTCATTCATTCCATACATACAAAGAATAGAAGTCGAATCCAGTATGAATTCGACTGTCTATTGATGACACAGTCAAATGGGTTCTCCTAATCCAGAGGACACATTTGCTCCATGTGACGGGATACTGCCCCAAGTGTTTACCACTCTTCCCAACACCCTGTCTGAATAGGCTCCTGCACTTCCCAGCATGGGGACCTCCCTGGCCCTGCAGGCGGGCAAGGCCCAACCTGCGGTGCGACTGGTTCCACCCTAGGGCCATGGGCCACCCCAGAGTGACTCAGCGTGAAGATTGCATATAAAGGAGTTAAGGAAGGCTTCCTGCCCACCCTGCCCCGCTTCCATGGAGAAGTCCCAGTCTTTGGAGGACCTTGATCTTCGCAGCCGGACCACTTTGGAGGAGCTCCGATCTTCGCCGTGGAGCGCCGCGGTCTTTGCAGTCAGCGCAGAAGGAAGAGAGAGGCTTGATGGATGTTGCAGCTGATGCTCCTCCTCCACTCGTCGTTGCTTTCTGTCACCATGAACTACTGTCATTGGCCTTGGAGACAGCAGAGTATGAACTGAAACCTCCACAAACTGTGAGCTAAACAAACCTTTCCTTCCTTCATTTTGAGTGTCGGGAATTTGTCCCAGCAACGAGTACAAAGTAACTAAGACACACCATATGGCACATCATAGTGTCAGAAATCAAGGCAAAACCTGCAGAGAGAAGGTTTTGCTATGTGCCCACTTAAGCAATGAGCCTGATGGTCATCAACTGGAATAGGTGAAGTGGGAGACTGACATCCCCAGTGTGAACCATATGGTTGCCTTAACAAGAGTATGACCAGAATAAGGGACCATGTAATGACCATGCATATAGAAAATAAAATACCTTCCATTTGGGGCACATTTCAAAGGATCCATTCAACATCAACCCCGCCAATCTCCTTGTTACCATTCTTTGTTATTGGTATGTATTTGCAATGCATAATATAGTAATAAATATATGTTGTAGCTTGATCTTTTTTTTTTATCCTCACCCTGTTCCTCCTCTTTTAACCTTCCTGGGATTCCCTTCTCATCTTCAAAAATCTGCTTTCCTATTTCTTACCAGTATTCCTTTATTTCCCTCTTTGATTTAAATTTATTTATATTTTGGATTTCTCATGTAACAGAAACCATGTCATATTTCTCTTTCTGTGTTCTACTTATTTCACTTAATATTCATCTTAAGATCTACCCATTTTTCTAAAAATTACATGAATTCAGTCTTCTTTATGGCTGAGTAAAATTTCATTGGGCATGTAGGCCATATTTTCTTTGTCTGTTCATCTGTGGACGGCTGTCTAGACTGCTTCCAAAGCTTAACTAATGTGGATTGTACTGCAATAACTCTGCCTATACATGTGTCACTATGGTATGAGATAGCTTTCACTGTTTCTAGAATATATCTCATAGTTATAATTGGGTCAAATGGAATTTCTACTTTTAATTTTTGAAAAATCTCCATACTGATCTCCACACTGGTTTAATTAGGTTACATTCCCAACGACACTGTGAAAGAGTTACCTTTCTCCCTATATCCTCACCAGAATTTGTTGATTTCTGTGTCCTTTACGATAACCATTTTCCAGGTATAAAATGGAATCTCAGAATTGTTTTGATTCACATTTTCCTAATGCCTAAAGATGCTGAAAACTTTTAAAAGTACTTATTGATCATTTGTACTTATTTTGAGAAGTATCTATTTGTTTCATTTGTCCGTTGTTTTGATTGGTTCTTTTATTTTGTGGCACTATCCAAAGACTAAGTAGCAAAATTTTTCCCTTTTTGTACATTGTCCTTCATTCTATTGATTGTTTTCCCCTGTCACATACAAGTTTTTGATTTGATATGATCCCATTTGTTGATTCTTATGATGGGGGGGGTTCTGTTCAGGAAATCTGTGTCTCTGCTTAAGGATTTAAGGGTTTCCCTTACATTCTCTTCCAGCAGTTTTAGCATTTTTGTTTTTATATCTGCCTTTGATACATTTTGATTTGATTTTAATACAAGATGAGAGATAGGGGTTTAGTTTAATTTGTCTGAATATAGATAACCAGTTTTCCCAGAGCCAGTTGTTAAAGACATTATTTTTTCTCTAGCATATAATTTTGGTTCCTTTATCAAAAGTCAAGTGGCTGAAGGTTGTTTCAGATCTACATGTCTCTTGTTCTGAGGTCTCTCTTGCTCCTTTCTCACTGAGCTTAAGAAATTCATCCCTGTTCACAAATGACCATAGACCTGCATTTCAGACAAACTCTCTCATTGCAATAACTGCCACTTTGACCTTCATTAACATAGATAAATGTTGCTTCCTTCCAGTAATGCAGATCAAGTTGGAAATTCATAGACTGCTCATTTGTTTCAGTTCCAGAAATGGTGTAATCAATTAGTTATCACAAAAAATAAGTGCAGATCCAATCATTTCTATTGCCATCTTGCCTCTGCTAACCATTACAGTAACTAGTACATCTTGTAACTTTTTATTGTGTTGTTATATTTTCTCCATTACCCAGAGATGCTATAATCCCTTTGCCATCACCCCATTCCCTACTTTCATCCTTAATTCACAGATGACAAGCATGTCACAGATTTGGCTAACATGTTTATGTACAAAGAAGCATTTCTTTATTCTGTAGTGAAGGAAGTAAAATTAAGCCCTATGAGAAGACAGAATAAAGAGATCTAGTGGCCTATAAAAATTTCAGCCATCCTATTTCTCAGATTTTGAGGTGTTTTTCTAAATTGTGCTAAGGAAACATTGACATCCCAATTTCTTTCATATAGGTCATTGAGATTTTAGTGAATCAACTAAGAAAACATTTAGAATCAGTGTCACCTGTTCAACCTAAAGATACAAATTAAAAACTCTGCAGCTAGAGACTTTCTAGGCATGTAAACTCATACTAACAACAAGCCTACCCAGATGTGACACTCTCCTCCTTCCTAGAATCTCGGGCTCCATTATCATAAATATTTCTCGGATTTTCCCTTCCATATTAACAAAATATTGCAATTATCTTGGTGTAGAAGGTTTATTTCTCTTGTTCTATTTGTTAATTGGCTCCCTGGAGCATACTGAAACTTGACTCCTTATATAGGCCTTGAGGCAACAAAGAAGTAAACATATTAAAGTGAGAAGAATTTGTACATCCTTATAAGAAAAACTGTTTCAAGTGAGACACTCACTGAGTTATCAGTCAACAAGTACCAAACAAGAGTGACAGGAGACTGTATTCTTTGGCATAAGAAGAAGAGCAGAGTTGAGGAGGTTATGAGTTCATACATGTCCAGTTCATCAAATGTCATTGATGAGCTCTCCATGTTTTTTCTCATTTCTAAGCATTCTCTTAATCTTCACTCAAGAGAACTGATGTGACTTCGAATTCAATGTGCAGTGTAATTCAATAACACTGGTGTATTAAGTTTGAGGAATTTGGAGGATAGGAGATGGAAGGAAGGAAAGAAAGAAGGGAGGGTGGGAGGTGAGAGGGAGGAAGGGAGGAAGGGAACAAAGGAGGGAGGGAAAAAACAGTGAGATGAGATGTAATGGCAACATGGTGAGCTTTAGGTGAGCTTTATTGGGGCAACGTTTTAGCAGGTTGTTCTGTAGAGGAAGTGCTCATGGCATGAGGTGATCCAGATGCTAGGGCACAGAGACCACTGCCCAGAATGAGAGGAAAGCAAAGGAGCTTCCAGCAGAGAAAGAAGTCAGAGAGAAAGCTTATGCGCCCTATGCACATAATGTTCTGATCCCAACAGGCAGCCTCTCGAGTTAATACCACTGAAGTATCAGTGTCTTTCATAACACTGTGACTTATCTGTGACTAGTAGATTTTGGGTGTGGTTTCACAGGTAAGCTCTATATGGCTAAAAATCTGTTTGTTTAGGCTACATTCAAGACAATTTGTTGTACATAATTTGAGTTTGGAGTTGGTGAGACTTTTGAGCTAATAGAATCCATAAAGAAGAGAACATATAGCGCCAATTTACAGAAGACATCTTTGGTTCTTTTACTAACACTTGAAAACAAAAGAGCTTCTAAAATTTTACTAGCTTAACTGTGCTTTGCTTGGCAAATTCGAGGTCCTGAGTTCAATCCCCAGTACTGGGGGAGAAAAAAAAAGTAGCTCAACTTTGCTAATATAAAAGTTAGAACATCTTTTTAAAGCAGTTGTACTGGATATTCTCCTATCACGAGGACAAAGTAAATGACATCAGCTGAGAGGGGGAGAGGTTTATTTTGGCTGAAACTTTCAGTGGCTTCACAGCCCATTGCTGTCTGTCTTGAAGTAGAAAGAGGATTGCAACATGGCTTGTGGGGAGGGAAGCAATTCACCATATGGTGACCAAGAAAGAGAGAATGGGAGAGAGCAGGATACGGGATGAGAATACACTCTTCTAGTTATCTTCCAAGTGATCCCACCCTTCCCACTTCTGCACATGAAACACATGGAGAACATTTTGATCTAAACCATACTATTCCTCCCTGGCCTCCAAAAAGGTCAAGTATTTGGCAGGTGACCAGCTCATGAGGCTGCTACACTGGTCAGCAGATTCATCTATTGATGACTTCAGTATAATAATGTGCTCTTTGGAGGTCTGCTTGGTGGAGAGGGGGCCATTGGGCACATGACCTGAAGGGTGTATTCTTGACCCTGGGTCCTTCATTCTTCTCTGCTTCCTACCTGCTATGGGCTGAACATCTTTCTTCTCCCAAGACCATGGCACTATGCTGTTTCTGCCTCAGCCAACCTAATTGTGGACTGAAAATGTGAACGGAAACAAACGTCTTCTTCAAGTTATCTGTGTCGGGTATTGTGCCCAACCACAGGAAAGCTCACTGCCTTAGAGCTATTCTGAGGCAAGTGATATCTCTGCAGTGTGGTACAGTTAGAGACACTCATTCCCCATGTCCACGCTGCGTTACTAATGAACTATCATTTCACAATAGCTTTGTCTTTGGTAAGGTTTAGGATCACCACAACAGATAATCTAAGTAATTATTTCACCACTGATAGTCATGAAAGTATAACCCATCTTCCAATGATAACTGCACTGTTGTCAGATAGTCTTAAAAAATGCCTGTTTCTTTGGGTCTTCATTACTTGTAGCCTTCTAATGAAAGCATCAACATATAACTTTTTTTTGTTTTCAGTACTGGGATTGAACCCTTGTGCTAATTTTACTGAACTATCTCCCCAGCACCAGTGTAAATCTTTTACCTGGAAATAGCTAACAGAATTGTGTCATAGTATGAACTAAAATTTGTATGTTGAACCTTGAAAGTGACTATTTTGAAATGTGGGGCCTCTGGAAGGCAATTAGCTATGGAGGGTGGGAAAGGATTTAGCAACTTTATAAAAGAGGACAAAAAGATTCCATTTTCTCTTTCTACTGAGTGCCTGTAATAAATCAGAGGCAGTAGTGGTCCTGGATAGATAGAGTCTGTTGGTACCATTATCTTGGATTAGACATTTCCTTTAACAAATGTCCGCCATCTTTCTCTACAATGCAGGAAAATATTGAGAGGCTGCAAGTGAAACAGGGACAAGACTTGACAAAAGTTTTGAATTTCATTTCCATTAACAATTTCATTTATTCATGCTCAGCTGTCAGTTTCTCAATGCATTTTGAAAGTAGATTCTGTATGATTTGCTGTCATATGTAACAGAAAGAGATAAATGATGACACTGTTTTTAGCACAAAACAACTCAAATAATTAAACTCTTATTAATTGAAATGATGAAGACAGAGAGTGAATATGTTTACAGTAGGAGAAATAGTAAGAGTTTCATTCTTAATATGGTTCATTCTTACTATGTTTAATTTGGGAAACATAGCATGTCCTCTACATATATAGCTTGGGTTGGTGGTTGGATATACAAATGGAGTTCAAGGGAAAGAAGGAGCCAGGCTAGAGATACAAATTTGGGTCTTATGAATTTATAGGAAAGTTTTACAGCTTTCAACTAGAAAATGTCACCTAAAAAAAATTTTTTTTAAAGACACCTAGAATAAATGTCCATAGATAAAGATTCAAGAACTGGACCCCTCAGTTCTCCAGGATTAAGCACTAAGGGAATAGAAGAAAATTAGCAAATGAGACTAAAAAGAACAATATTAAGTGTTTTTTGGCACAGTAAATAAAGAATGTATTTTAAAGGGAATAATATGTTGTGACAAGTCAAATAAAATGAGAAGTGAATGACTATTAGATTTAGCTAGGTTTAAATGTTTGGTGATCAAAAACAGGAGAATTTGGAAAATGAGAGCTTAATTAGAGAAGAATCAAAAAACAACAGAAAAAAAATTAATAAAGGAAAATGAATACAGAGCAGTCTTTCAAATGGTTACAGATGAGAAGACTGGGAAAAGATGGTTTTTAAAACTATCTCATAACATGCTTATATTCTGATATAATAATTCAGTACAAAGTTAGAATTGGTTCTGAAAGAAAGATAAAAGTAGAAGGATTTCTCTGAAAAATCAAAAGGTCACCAAAAGCCAATGAAATTTATTTAACCTAACAGGAGGCAAGGAGAGTACATGGTGGTGATATGTGAAAGACTTGTTTGGTTGCTTATATTTTCTCAATGAGTGAGGAGAAGAGGAGGACTAGAATGGTGTTACTTGTGTTTTGAAGAAAAGGTAGGAGTCATATCCCACACAGGTTAGTAAAGGAACAAACAGAAAGAAGGAATGCAAAATTACAAGGCAGTACAGAGCCCAGTTGAAGTCAACAGATATTGACTTAAGTAAGACTCCAAAGCAAGGGTGCTCAATTTTCTGCCACCATTTTTACTACTTAGTTGCAAGAAGACTATGAAGAGGGATGGATTTGATCATCATTAACACTTTTTCAAGTGACTATTCAAGAGGAACACAAAAACAGTACAGTTATAGGCATGAGTATACACAGAAAACTGAGATATGTTAATAATAGTAAGTTAATAAATCATTGGACTTTAATTTTCAGTCATATGACAGAGTTACAGTTGGGGTAGCAGAAGCAGTGAGCTAAACACACAGGGAAAAGCTCATGAACAGATTTTTGAAGTTAGCAATATGAAGTGTGGCAGGTTTTGGGAGTGAAACAACCTGGTATATGACCTTGATAATAAGGACTGGGGAAGCACCAAAGAAGAGATCTTTGGAACAATAAAACCAAACATACTAAGATTATCTGGAAAAATACTAAAATTACTAGGAGTTAGGAAGTATGTTCAATGAAAAGAAATGGCAACCAAGCCAGGAGGTAATACCTATAATCCCAGCATTCTGGAAGGCTGAAGCCAAAGGATCTCAAGCTTGGACAATTACTTATCTCAAAATTTCAGAAAAGGACTTGAGTTCAACTCACTGTAAAAAAAAAAAAAAAA